>OVBE01008741.1:0-16816 GCA_900406425.1 Iberis pinnata | reverse complement strand
TATATATATATATATATATATATAATGACCCTTGAGCCCGTCACAAACCCGTCAATAATTTTTGACAGATTTGTGACGAAAAATTACTAACAGATTATCGAAAACTGTCTTAATGACGATTAGAATCTATTAATAATAATGTGTCAGAATTCCAACAATAATTACTAACGGATTTCTGATAAACTTTTATTATTCATGTTTTGGGACTGACAGATTGGTTTCCTCAAAAACACACGTTACTAACGACCTAATGATAGATTTTCTATCAGTTATGGCGTGTTTTTCAGTAATGCTATTTTCAAAGTAAAGAGAAAAATACCAACTTACAAAGTTATTCATTAAAAAAAAATGTGAATTGTTTCTCGCATAATGGCTTCATGAATGTTATTACGTCAATGTACACGTGTATCATGAATTGTAAAAATTCGATGGTGATTTTTATACATTAAATTGAGTAGGTCAAAGGTCAAGCTTGAAAAGGAAGTCAATGTTTCAACATAACATAAAAAAACACTGGACATCTTTCCATTTCACTAGAAGGTGATGTGGCAGAAATAGTTGACATACATTATTTTTTGTACAGCATCATTTTAATGAGAAGTGTTTACTCCATCTCCAAAGAGTATTCAAAATTATTAATTCAAATTCTTTGAAAGAAGTAATTTATACTTTAAATATGAATTATTAACGGCTGGCTCTAAATATCCATAGAGATTATGGATAAAAAACCCTAAATTTCCACATATATAAAAAATGTATCTACAATATTCATTTATTTTATGTAAATTACATGAAAATATATAAAATTAGAATAAATTAAACTTACAAACATTAAATGAAAAAGCGATTATTGGAATCAATTAAAGTATCTATTGAAGTATTTGTACAAATATTAACTTATTTGATAATACGATCTAAACCAAATTTATATACTAAATAAAATATTAATTAATGTAATTGCAAATATTATGGTAATTTTGTTCTCTCCCATGGAAGAGATAGGGGCGAACCCAAAAAATATTTTAACCGATGTCATAATTATATTTAAAAAAATATTTAACCGGAAAAAGTTGAAAAAGTAAAATAAGCACATATGAAAATTTGTACCTATGACTATTGATATATAATGCTACTAGTTTAACCAACTTTGCCATCCTACTCTCTTGTATATACCTTACAAACACATTTTATATATATTTTAACGGGTTCAGTTGAACCGAACCCACATTACTCTATGTGGGTTCGCCACTGGAAGAAGATTCATATCGAGCAAGAGCATTGGGTTCGCGTGGTCCAAAACTGAATAGGTCTGATCTTGATCTAGCTATGCTGGAAAAGAAAGACTAGATCATTGCTCTGGAAAAAAATGTACTAGGTGCAAGGTGAGAACGAGCGTCTCGTTCACAAAGACTAGAATAGATATTATGATCTTGTTATATGTATTTTTATTATTATTTATTATTATTAGGAACTAACCCGAACGTTACACGTGTTTACTAGTATAATATATTTACATTTTGAGGTCTGAAGTTTTATAAATAATTAGAATTTACCTTTATAATTAGTTTAATTATGAATAATTCAAAATATTTTGTGTAAAAGTATACTCCCTCCGATTTAAATTAGATGTCGTTTTAGGATTAGTTTTTTGTTTTAAAATAGATGTCGTTCTCGGATTTCAATGGAAAAATTAAATGTTGTTTGACATTTAGACCAATAGGATAATGTAATATTTTTTTCTATTGGTTGGTTTAGTTATGTTTAATGATGTTTTTGTGGAAAAAAGAGATTTATTAATCCGAGTGCAAAATTCTAAAACGACATCTATTTCAAATCGGAGGGAGTATCATAATTGTCATTTACCATGATATCTAACATATTTAAAGGACAAAATTTTATCCTCGATTATAATTATAATGATGTCTCTCCTATTTCAACTATGTTTTAAATGAATTGTTGGTGGCCATTATTTTATCAAAATGTCATCTTGAGATTACAATCGAAACTTTGATCGTAACATGTCATTTTAGCTAATACTTGGCTAAAATCATTTGATATATTGTGAAACATATTTTTTTTTTATTGAGTTATGGCGTAAACATGTATTTTAACTCAAATTATGGTATGCATATCATATAGTTTTTTTATAATAATTATATCTTCGGAATTATACGACCATTATTTTTACTTTATCTTTTAAAGGTAAATTTTAGAGATTTGGAAGTTCTTAAAATTTCTTTTACTAAATTATGTGTTATAAATTTCGTCTTCTTACAGTCTTTCATCCATTCTACTTAGTAGAAAATAAGAAGATAAAATATACTTAATATTCTCATATTTTAGAAAATTAATTATATAAATTATATATCACCGTTATTGATAAACAAGAATTTGCTATTATCTAAACAAATACTTAAGTGTACTTATGTCGATGTAACACTTAAAATTCAATCCAATTCATGTAATGTTTAACACATTAATCCTATTAGAATCATGTCTAGTCTAGGCTATTAAGATTTGTTGGTTTTAAACAATAAAACATGCATAAATTAAAATGTGAATAAAAAGTCAACAATTTCAAAAGTTAACAGTAATTTGCAAAAGTCAACAGAAAATTAAACTAGAATTCAATGATAAAATGACTAAGAAAATGGTTTAGGTTATTGATTCGGGTGATTAAATGATATCTTGTGATGTTCAATACTAACAAATTAAGCTAATCATTGGTCTAAGATTCCCTAAAGTAGACTAATCCACTTTCGTGGTACTAATTTTTTCCCTAATCATGCAATTAAGAAAATCTCTTGAATAATTACGCAATTAAGAAACATTAAGATCTAATATATTCTAAACCACTAAACTAACTAACATAAATCTCTTGGTTAGGCCTCATTTAGTATGTAGCGATTGGTTCGGGAATTTCATCGAACACCTTTCGGACGCAATTTTCTTAAGGTCTAGATTTGAGTGATCAGTTTAATCCTAGAATCAAGAACATCAACCACATGAAGATTTAAAAATTACAAACCCTAAACATCACATTTCATCACTTAATCACCCTAATCTACCTAATCATTTACTTAAAAGGGAACTACTCACTAATCAATGAGAAAATACAAAATCTAAGAATAGATATGTGGTTAATCATGATTAGAGAAATATTTGATAAGATAGAAGTAATCAAAGCAAGAAATCAAACTCAAAATAGCATAAGAATCAAAAGATTACAAAGTGTTCTTAGAGACATTAAAATGAAATTAGGTTTTCCAACCTTAAATAGTATTCCTAAAAGTCTTGGGTTAACCGAAAACAAGTTGGTTAACCCACTAATCAATTTGGTAAAAGTCTTGGTCAACTTTTTATTTTTGACATTTTGGACTCGATATCGGCCAAAACGGCCGGTACTCTTGCTCGATACAACTTCTTCACATTAGATATCGGTCACATCCATCTGGTACACATTGGTTGATAGGTGTGTATCGGCCTCCTTTGGTCGATACTCTTCATGCACGTTTCATATCGGTCACTTTTTCCCGATACATGTTGGCCGATACTAGCATATCAGCTCAACTGTATCGATTAGCATCTACTTCACGGCTTGTACTGGCCAGTCCATCTGATACATACTAACCCATATAGGCTTAGTAGAATGTATCAGCTGAATAAACCGATACAAGTGGCCGATTCATCTCCTGAAACTCCTTTTTTACTTCTTTCTCATCAGTTTCGTCCTCAAATCAGCTCTGCACTCCTTAGGCACCTGAAATATGTAATAACATGCAAAATACAACCTAGCTAAACCTAAATGCAAGTGAATCTACCTACAATGAAGTCGAAACAAGAGTTTAGGTCTATTAGAAACACAATATATCAACTTGCCCAAACTTATTCCTTGCTTGCCCTCAAGAAAGTAATTCATAAATTCGGAGAGAAAGTTTGGAAGCAGAGACTCATAACCAAAACATGCTGGTAAAATAGGTGATGTCATTATCCAAGTTGATAGTTCTAAAGTGCATATCAATCTCATTCTACTTAAAACCCTTAACCATACTCATCAAAGTTTAATTGAGATCAATCCCAACTTACACACATTCAAATCCATTTGCCTCTTTAACATTCATTAAATGGAAACGATGAATCAAGTTGTAGAAATTCATTAAGCTCATTTGGTTTAAGGACTGGGTTAAGAGACAAAAATGGTCTCTTCATGCCTCGGTTTTTCGTTCAAAACAAGGATCACTCAAAAAGGAAATGAGCTTTAGTAGAATGCTAAAGGTGATAACACTTAGATGCATACAAAAATCAGATCTCATATACCCATTAACCCGAAAGCTAAAACTTTCCTATCTCGAATGATGATTCCTACTTCTACCCTTGAAAACTCCAAGTAATCATCTTAGTTTCTCATTTCTTTTCATTCCATTTTCTCATTTTTTTACTTAGGAGAGAATTTACTTCCCATTCAACTCTAGCGGATTGGTAATTTTTTTATCTTAAAGGCTTGTGGCTTCTATCTTTTCATTCTTTTTGTTTTTCAATAGGCTTTTTCCTCTTTTTTTTTACTTTCCCAAATTTCACTAAGCCAAACTTATACTCCCCAAATATTTTACTAGACATTTTTTCTTTCTTTTTCTCTTTATGTTCCCCTCCTAAGCTTTCTTAAACATTCTTTTTCCCTTTCTACTTTCGTTCAAATCGTTCTTTCCTTTTCCCAATTCCCATCAACCACCCCGAGTTGATTCCCAACCTAATCCTATATAGTTCAAAAATCGTGAACTAGAACTACATGAGATTCAATTCTTGTCAGTTCAAACCTAACACTTTCTACCAATCTCATTCCGGTGGCAAAATGGTGAAAGATAGTCCAAGTATGTATATACTATCCATGAGCCCAATCCAGCGCACAAACTTGTTAATTAAAAGTCGAATATAGGTTCTAATGGATAGAGACATATTACAGATCACAACATGCTTTAGAAAAATAATGATCAAACAACTTCACATTCCAAGCATGGTTCAATTTTAGTTCAGATTTGACTAGCAAGCAATAGACAACTAGTAGCTAGGGCAAATATATCAATTAATAAAGCAGCATATTTACAAGACAATTTCATCATTGTTCTCCTATGCAAATGCGACTCAATGCAAACTTCTAAATGAGATTAAATGCAAAGCAATTTTTTTAGATTTTGGAAATTTTTTGATTTTTTGGATTGTTAAGAAACTTAACTATTAACAATGAAAATATGCATGATAAGAACAAAATTGAGACTAGATTAGCTACGGTCCCTCCCCCAAACTTAAATCACACAGTCCCTTGTGTGAAATAAAAGCCGGAGGAAGGGACAAAAAGAAAAATAAAAGCTAAATGCGATATGTACAAAGGAAAGGAAAGGTACCTATTAGTTATTGGAGCCGTTGTTTTCACCGTAATCATCCAAGGAGAAAGTCGGTGACTCGTTATTTTAAGAAGGAGGTGGCGGTTGGCGTTTGTACTTTTGTGGACGCGGGCATGGGCATGATATTCCTTCCCCAGATTCTACCATAGCCAAATCTCGGGCTCCTGGTTGTGGTCCAAGAGTGTTATGTGAATCACAACTCGCACAACGGAAACTTTTCTTCACCCGTTTTATTCAGGTTCCAAAGCTCCTCTACCTCCTTCTTAAGAGTTCGGCCCTGATATTTACCCCAACGGCTCATGTGGTGATGAGTGGTATAAATTTCCCGAAGAGGTCCCGGTTAGAGTGGGTGGTTTGAGAGCGGGACGTATTATTGGGTATGACCATAAACTTGTCTCTCTTATGGGTTTTGAGTGGGACGATGGTGAGGAGGACTTAGAGATCTACTGGCTATCTTCTATGTAACGGTAATCGGCTTGAGAGGCGGCCCAACAGCTGAGTCATAGTAGTTGGGCGGTGCCGACTGAAACCTGATGTTATCCCGATTGTTGTCTAAGCATGTGATATTTGGTTTGGGTAACAAATCTGTTCTTACTTCCCCATGCCTCGGATAATACCTATAAGAAAACCTCCCATCTTGCTTTACTGAAAGAAAATCAAGACGATCCAAATATAGAAAATCCATCAACTTCGGCTCTACACTCTTAGATTCACATTTCAACTTGTGCTTCTTGAATATCGGAGTAATCCAACCACCGACGGTTACTTGAGGTTGCTTGTCCTTACACTTTCACGCCCAATCCTGAATACTCAACAAATGATCTATGAAGAGTTTCAAGGGACTCGGTCGATCATCCTCCAAGTTTGAGAAATAGTTTTCCTCCCTATAATAGTTCTCCATAAATCGAGCAACTCTGAACTTGAGAAATTGAGATTCTCAGTCGAGGATAGAGCCGGCTTCTTTCCTCTCATAGATCGAGTTTGGGAGAATCTTGTGTACGTACCATACGGCATGATGAAAGATATCTGCATTCTTATTTCTTCCAGCAAAGAACTTCTCGAATCCAAGTGTTCGCCAACAAAGATTTGTCTCCTTAGCCCATAAACCATAGATCTCCTCAAGAGCACTAAAATCATAGTGATGTGTCGTTGCTTCCAACCCATGAATGTGATCAATTTTTGGCGCCAATCAATCTCCAATGAGGCTAAGAACAAACAAGTTTGGCGTTGATAACTTTCAAACTTCATCTCTAACATCTTCTCCATACCTATTGCTTTCATAATTAGTCGCACATCATCTTGAATACCCAAAGTGGTCAAGGTATCGATTTCAGAGAAATAATAGGTACAAACTTCATTTCCATCAAACAGTCATTTCTATCCTTGATGGATGAATCTGTTGATGTACCTTCCCCACTTGATCTTCGCTTGTTTCGTGGCGGACCGAATTCATGAGGTTCTTCTTAATCAGAGTTCGAATCAGGTTCATATTGTGCCGGGGTTTCTTCATCCGATGAGTCCTCTGAAATGAGTTGGTTCGGACGTGAATTCGTCTAAAGGTTATCCCAAAAAGTTTCACTAGGGTCCCGAATTACCGGTCCTCCGATGCTTCTCACATTTGGTGGTGTCGGTTTGGTCGGTTTCTTTGTTGGCTTAACGATCTTTTTTCCCTTTTTCTTTCGAGTATATTGTCGCGTCAGTCATTGTAAACTCTACAAAATTATCAAAAGAAGGAGATAATTCATACATGTTCATACCAATTAAAATTACAATTAACCTTTCTCAATTCTAATCTTTTGACAACCAAATACAAGAGATTAATGTATCAAAAAATCCAAAAGACTTCTTGGATGACATTATAAACCATTTACAACTCAAAATCACAAGCATGTGTCTAGTTTCCATACACTTTTAAGCTAGAGATGCATTGATTTAATAGTGTATAAATTTAAAAATCACAATGAAATCTTTTGAATTAACTTAAACACATCTTCTAACAACTCTAGAAACCACAATCAACCAATTCCCCCAAATTTTTTTCTAAAACTATTCTCAAGAACCCTAAATCCAAAATTCCAAATTGACCAAATTCGTGAACAATGAACTTTGCAAATCATCAAACAACCATTACCCAATGATTATCTAAACTTAGAGAGGCTAAATCATTCATAAATCATGAGAAAAATTGAATTCCTCTCTTGGGTGCATAGTAAATCCGAAAATTAGGGTTATAGAATCATACCTTAGCTAGAGTGGAAGGAAATGGAACAAGGATTACACTAAAGAGGTGAGAAACTCGGTTGTAATGCAACAAAAATTAGCGAAATCGGTTCTAGAATGAGTGAGTTTGAAGAGATTTTTAAAAAAATTTGGAGATAAAAATAGTAAGTATCGATGGAAGAAGAGGAGAAGAGAAGTAGATTCTCTTAAGTCTCTGCCCAAGTGATATTAAATCGGAGTAACCCAAAAATCGAGTTGAATTGGACAAAAAAATCATGATTAAAAAAGAAATTTTGAAAATTTCAAGCCTGTATTGACCATGTGTATCGGTCGATACTGCCCGATATTACCTCTGCATGTTCTGTATCGGTTGCTTCCGACCGGTACGTCTTGTCTGATACCTCTGTATCGGTGTCACTGTATCGGCTCCTATTGATTGATACTAGTTTCTCAGTATTCGTACCCAACATCACGGATCGATACATATCGGCCGATAGAGCTATATCAACTAGATGATATCGGTCTAGTCTCGGTTGATATGGTTCCTTAACGCATTGTATCGGGCAGTCTGACCGATACAGACTGCTCGATACTCACTCTGAATTTTTCTTTGGTGCTTTTTCTAGAACCTTAAGTCATTTCATGCGTCTATTCATCTACCAAAACATGATCCCAAGTCAAAATACCCAATACATTATTAAAAACATGAAAAAAGAAATCAAAGGATATGTACAAAAATTCTTATCTAAGCAAATACTTAAGTCTACTTATGTCGATGTACTACTTAAGATTCAATCCAATTTAGGTAATGTTTAACACAATAATCCTATTAGAATCATGTCTAGTCTAGGCTATTAAGATTCGTCGGTTTTAAACATTGAAACATGCATAAATTAAAAAGTCAATAAAAATTTAACAGTTTCAAAAGTCAACAGTAATTTGCAAAAGTCAATAGAAAATTAAACTAAAATTCAAAAATAAAATGGCTAAGCAAATGGTTTAAGTTATTAATTCGGGTGATCAAATGATATCTTGTGATGTTCAATACTAACTAATTAAGCTAATCCTTGGTCTAAGATTCCCTAATTTAGAGTAATCCACTTTCGTAGTACTAATCCTTTCCCTAATCATACAATTAAGACAATCTCATCTATTCTAAACCACTAAACTAACTAACACAAATCTCTTGGTTAGGCCTCATTTAGCATGCAACGATTAGTTCAGGATTTTCATCGAACACCTTTCGAGCACAATTTTCCTAAGGTCTAGATTTGAGTGATTAGTTCAATCCTAACATAAAGAACACTAACTACATTGATATTTATTAATTACAAACCATAAACATCACATTCCATCACTTAATCACCCTAATCTACCTAATCATTTGCTTAAAAGGTAACTACTCACTAATCATTGATAAAACACAAAATCTAAGAATAAATATGTAGTTAATCATGATTAGAAGAAGATTTGATAAGATAGAAGTAATCAAAGCAAGAAATCAAACTCAAAATAACATAAGGATCAAAAGATTACAAAGTATTCTTAGAGAAATTAAAGCTTAAGAAAATCAAATTAGGTTTTTCAACATTAAATAGTAATCCTAAAAGTCTTGGGTTAACCCAAAAAAAGTAGGTTAACCCACTAATCAATTGGGTAAAAGTCTTGGTCAACTTTTTATTTTTGACTTTTTGGACTCGATATCGGCTAAAACAGCCGATACTGCTTGCTCGATACAACTTCTTCACATTTGATATTGATCACATCCAACCGGTTCACATTGGCCGATAGGTGTGTATCGGGCCATGTGTACCTGCCTTCTTTGGTCGATACTTTTCCTGCACGTTTCATATCGGTCTCTTTTCACCGATACATGTTGCCCGATACCAGCATATCGGCTCAACTTTATCAATTGGCATCTCCGGGACAGCTACTTCACGGCTTGTACCGGCCAGTCCAGCCGATCATCATGGCCGATATAGGCTTAGTAGAATGTATCGGCCGAATAAACCGATACAAGTGGCCAATACATCTCCTGAAACTCCTTTTTAACTTCTTTCTCATCGGTTTCGTCCTCAAATCAGCTCCGCACTCCTTAAGCACCTGAAATATGTAATAACATGCAAAATGCAACCTAGCTAAACCTAAGTCCAAGTGAATCTACCTAAAATAAAGATGAAACAAGAGTCTAAATCTATTAGAAAGACAATATATCAGTTATCTTATTTCGTTAAATAATATTGTATTTTCATTTATTAATATATTTTTCATTTATATTTTATATCAAGTGAACATCATATAATCTATATAAGTGAACATTTTAATTTTACTGTTCAATTTTTCTTTTAGTTAATAAAATAATTATAATATTGTATGGGTTAAAGAAATTATTTAATTTATGATGATGTGGACATCTTAAGAGGAAAGAAAACTCTCTATTTATATATATTTGATTTTTTTCCTTAGAATAGTTTCATTTTATTTTGAATCTAAGTGACATCTTGAAACCAATGGACTTCCAACTTTGACTGGATAGCCTTTCTCATAGGGCTACAAAGACAAATGAGAAACAACATTGCACAAAGAAGACAGCTTATTACGGTACCCCTTTACTTTATTCACCGCCAACTGATTCTTAGAAGGTTTGAAAATATACATATTTTGCTAATATTAAACTAAATAGTAACCTCATAGCAAAATAATGCTCATTTTTATCTTAATGCAGAACGTTGTAGTACCAATCGGCACCAAACCCCACAAATTCATTAACGTGTTTGTCCTGCCTACATGATTTATTTGACTATTCAGTAAAGTATAATTAAGAAAACCATTGCTAAGTTCTCATGCTTATAAATTATGCCGAGTTATCTTAATCATTTAACTTTGTGTCTAATCAAGTTCATTATTCGGTTAGCGTTGGCATTGGTTGTGGCATTGAATACTTTGATCTCATTTAATTTTAAAACATTAGCACATAAGTTTTGTTGGAGGACCGCTTCTTACCTCAGAATTGAAATCGAATTCGAAGGCTTGTGGAAATGCGAGAAGTATTGTGGAAACGCAAAGAAACACCTTAATTCGAAGCGTTTTGGAAACATCCTTTCTAAAATTGGAAGTGTTATCACTATTGTAGTTTTATAATTGGAATCAAAAAAATAATAACTAGGAGTTTTTATATTTTCAAATATACTGTTGCCATAGGTACAAGAATCAAATTAAATATATAAGAAATGAGGACATTTTCATCTTTCATATTCATAGGTTTCTATTTTTTTTAATTGATTTAAAAGACCACAATCAAAATAACTCTAATTTGATTTACTTATATATTTTGCATCACTTTATTTTTTTATTGAAAATATATTTTCATAATTTTATTTATTCATACACAAATATAAAAATATTAGTGAATATATATATACATATATGATCGATATTTTTTTAACATTTTAGTTTTGTATTTTCAAGAAGTTACTCATGTACTAGATTTGTATTTTTTTGTTGTTAAAGTACTATATTTCTATTTCTTTACTAAAATTTTATTCTTAACGTGTTTTTGTGTCAAAAATTCATTTACGTGGTTGTCTTGCCTACATGATCGATTGAATAAAGTATAATTGAAAAAACCATTGCTAAGTTGTCATGCTTATAATTAGGCCGGCATATCTTAATCGTTTAAATGTATGTCTAATTAAGTTCATTATTCGGTAACTGTTGGTATTGGTTGTGGCATTAAAATTTGATCACATTTAATTTTGGAATCGTAATAAATAATAATTACAAATCTTTATATTTTTAACATATTACAAGAACCAATTAAAAAAAATATAAGAAATTAGATTGTTTTCATTTTTAAATTCATAGTTTTCTATTTTTTTAATGATATAAAAGACCAAAATCAAAATAATTCTAATTTGATTATTATTTACTTAATATATTTTGCATCACTTTGTTTTTATTTTTTAGTTGCAAATATATTTTGATAATTTTATTTATTCATACACAAAAACAATATTGGTGAATACAATATCTATATTTAATAGATATTTTTTTAATATTTTAATTTTATATTTTAAAAAAGTTATTCATGTATTATATATATAATTTACACTTCCAACATATACTTATCTTTTTAATACTCTAAAATATTTGCTCACACGATTCCAAACACTTCTGTTTATGATTTCATGCTTTTTAGCTAAAATTGATGCATGCATGCTTCACAATGGCACAATTTTTTAATTTGAAATGACACAATTTTTTAATTTGAAATATAGTATATTCTACCCATGGACCGACACTGAATGTTGTTGTACTAGTACCAAGCGGCACCAAATCCCTAAAATTCATTTACGTGTTTTTTGTTGTTGTTGTCAACAATTCATTTACTTGTTTGTCTTTTTTTTTTTTTTTGATAAAGTACTTGTTTGTCTTGCCTACATGATCCATTCATTAAAGTATAATTTTTTTTAAAAAGCCATTGCTATCTAATTAAGTTGATTATTCGGTTACCGCTGGAATTGGTTGTGGCATTAAATATTTTGATCACATTTAATTTTAAAACTATGATTGATGCATGCATGCAACTTCTTTGTCACTTTGTCAGTAGTTTACGTTCAATATTGGATATATAGTTTTCTCATCTGTTTTGAACACGCGAACCCTTAAGGGATCGGATAACAAATCGATACACATTAAAAAAAACAAAATAAATAGGTACTTTAATTGAATTTGTCGAAACCTTAATTGATCGAATGCTAATCACACTTCGACACACCGCAAGTTCAATGTTCCTAGGTAGCGGTGTAACACCCCGACTTCTAGAGGAATGGTGATGCATTGTGAGAGTTTAAGAGAATTGATTTGCCTACCTATGTCACCAAAGTACACTTATCTCTTCCGTCATCGGTCCTGAGAGAACTCCACAGTTCAGCGTGATTATGCAGTTATGCTTGAGAAATTTGAGGATGGGTGACCTTCCGAGAAGTCATTTCCGGAACTGTATGAGTGAGGACAAAGCATGGGGAAAGATCGCGTGGTGATTTGCAGGGCTAGCAAACAAGTTTCTAAAGCCTCTCAAAGTAGCAGACCTAACCGTCATATATAAGTGAGGCCCACAGGCCGAGAGAGCCAAGGACCACATGCCGGGGCGATCATGAATGTTATAATTGGTATCAGAGCCTGGGTTAAGGCCACTCCGGTTTCAGAAAAATGATTTTTCTCTGCATATGACTTTTATCTAAGATAGCTAGGCAGTGGCAGATGTACTAATAGACCTGTGAGGTCAATTGCATCCAATGAATTTTCATATTTACACTATTATCATGTGATATTAAAAATATTATTTAGCTAGTTAACTAAAAAATTATGAAATTGACCCCTATTATCTTGTAAATTTTTATTTTATTTTTATCCCATCTAATTTTTTTCTACATCTACCATTGGTTAGAAGTGAAGGAGATCATCTTGGCATTCTTGATTTAGTTGGTTGATTGATTATTTGCATGTTTTGAATGATGAGTTAAAGTAATTAATTGAATGAGTGCTGCTGGAATTTCTTTCCAATATAAGTGTCAAAGTAGGATTAGAATTTTGTTGTCAAGGCGACTCCGGTTCTGACCCGGAGGGTCAAGTTTTGAAAAATGATTTTTAGAGATTTCATAAAAAAATTGATTTTGCTCAGCGGAATGACCTTTATCTAAGATAGTTAGAAGTGAAGGAGATCATCTTGGCATTCTTAATTTCTTTGGTTGATTGATTATTTGCATGTTTTGAATGATGAGTTAAACTAATTAATTGAATGAGTGCTGCTTGAATTTCTTTCCGCTATAAGCGTGAAAGTAGGATTAGCATTTTGTTGTCAAAAATCCATAAGATAGGGTGCTCACCATTATGTTGAAAATGGAATGCTAACGACCTTGGGGTTTAAAAACAAAACTTCATATATTCTACGAGGAGTAAAAAAACTTTGAAAGGTAACAACCTTCCGTGTAAGCTCAATGGTTGTCTACTAAAGGAATGTATTTTCAAAAAGTTTTGGAAGTATACAACTAAGAACACCAGACCATACGTAAGCACGAATGGTAAGTACTAATGGACGGTCAAGTTAGACGAATCTCATAATGGAAATGGGAATGCATAAAGATTTTTCATCGAAGTTGAAAACTTCAACGCTTGGTCGGAAACCAAGTGGAGGTAAATCGTGTTTCTTGAATTCGGGGACAAATTCTCTTTAAGGTGAGGAGAATTGTAATACCCAAAACCCAGAAGCCTGATCCATTTAAAAATCTCAGAAAAAGCCCAAGCGTTTTAAAAGAAAAGCCCATGAAGTTCCAAATTGTAAAGACTATTAAAAGAAAAATCTATGTCACTTGTATATCTATTTAATGTTAGATTAATTTTTCCTTACGCCGTAAAAGAAATACTAGAGAAGATAAATACAGAGAGAGAAGGAATGAAATCATCATCATTGAGTCTCTTTTCTGTATTTATCACTTCAATCCACTATAGACAATTGATTGGGTAAGGAAAAGAAATAATTACTTTCTATGAAGTTTCTAATTTTTAGATATGTTATAACCATTTTGAGTTATGACTTTGTAACAAAATTTCTGATCAGATCCTGAGGAGTTAGGAGGATATCTTGGTGTCCCTTAATATATATCGTTGTAAGATATCCATAGGTGTAAGATTTTTCGTCATCGGATCATTGAGTCGATCGTGGTGAGTTGTTAAAGTTGCCAAACTAGTATGCATCTGTGAGATTTTTCCCAGATTTTTGTTAAGCCAATAACTGTTTTTGGATAGGGGTTTTGTAAGGCGATTTACTTGCAAACCAGAAGGATTCATATTGTGTTTTTTTGTGTCTTTCTAAAGAGCTCGTGTCCAAGATCACACCAATTTAATCGATTATGCAATCAGAGTTTTGATCTAACCGTAGTGAGTATTTTTTATACCTAAGAATACTTTATAATCTGTCAGTTATTTGACTAAGTCTGGAAACAATGTATGAGTAGGTATATTGATTGATCCTTTGCTTTTGATCTACCAGGTGTTTGAAGTTTATCTTGGTATTTTTGGAAAGCTGTTGTTATAAGCGTTCTACATCAATATTAATTTCGTAATTCTAAGGCATGTTCCATGAGTTATTTGTATTTTTTGGCCAAGAAATATTGGAATCTGTTAAAATCAGAAATCCTAATCCTTATCTAAAACTTCAATTGTACAGACCTGTTGCGAACCATGCATGGAATAAGAAAAGGAAGTTTGATAAAACACGTGGTTCGGGAAACTTTGTTAGGAGTGGACCTTTTCCTAAGTGTGGAAAAATGTACTTTGGAGACTGTAGGGCCGCATATGGGGCATGTCATCATTGCCGGAGTAGAAACCATCAAGTGAGAATTGTCTTGAAAAAGATCCAAGATCGATGGTTCAAGGGAAGGACAATACTCCGGAAGTGTGTTACCATTGCGGTGAGGCCAGGCATATTAAATCGTATTGTCTGAAGCTGGTACAGTAGACAGGGAAACCAAAAAATGATAGTCTGCTACCACAAGGAAAGCGGCAAGCTATAATGCCGAGAGCGTACACAATGTCTGGAGATGATGCGAGTACAAGAACAACCACGAGACCGATTACTGGTGAGTCCCCATCACTCATCTTTAAGAGTATCTAAGTAAAATGTGCTTGAAAAATAAAAAATTTATGGAACCATAGCATTCTGGAATGAATGTGTAGGGACCATAAGTATGGGTGGTATGGAGACCCATGTTCTGTTTGATTTGGGAGCTACTCACTGTTTTGTGAGATCGGATCTAGTTGGTTTATGAGGGTTCAAGAAGGAACCAGAAGTTGAATATGGCTTGGTTAAGGCTGCGGGAGGCAAGTCATGGAGACGTTGGGGAAGGTGCTAAATGTACCAGTGGTGATCGATCGGTTGATTCTTCCTGCCGATCTGATCGTGTGTCCCTTGAAGTCCTATGATGTAATCCTTGGAATGGATTGGCTTGAATTACACAAGGCACAATTTGACTGTCACAGAGGCTGGGTGAAATTTGAAACGGCCCAAGGATGGTTGGAGTATCAAGGCATACGTCTAACAAGTGGAAGTCTTGTGATCTCCATGATCCAAGCTGAGAAGTTGATCCAGAAGAGATCCGAGGCATACTTAGCAACTATCTAGACAGTGGAAGTTGGGCGGAATGATGAATTGGGTGATATTCCGGTAGCTCAAGAGTTTGAGGATGTATTCCAAACATTAACTAAGTTTCCACAGGATAAATATGACTCTTTCACTATCAAGCTTGAGCCAGGTGATAGTAGGATTTTTCCGGTTCAATTCCTATTATACTATCGTATCATTGTAGTAGTAATAAGTGTCAATCCAAATGGGTGCAGACATTTACCACTCTAGATGCATATGGATTCTACTAATTCAAGTCAAGCAATAAAAATGGGGTTACTAACATTTCCTAACAAATAAGCAAAACATGCACAAAGTAAACAGGGACAAGGAAATTAACATGCATAAAATAAACACTAAGGAAAATAGCAAGGTAAGTAAAAATAGGGAATAAAATGAAGGTAAGATGCAATCAAAGGGGGACATTTCCTGAGGAAAAAGGTTATTGACTGGTGATTCTTCCTGATTCTCCTAAATGCCTAACATACCTCAATCAATGAGCTATTCCCTAGACAGCAGATTCATAAGCAACCAAGTTCAATCTCTTGATAAATGATTTCAAGCAAAGCAATCACCAGATCTAACTCTTGTTAACGGTACACTACTAAGCAGGCATTTGCAACCAATCTACTAAAGCCAATAAGCACCCTAAATATCTAATCTCTTAGGCTAGGATATGCAAATCTCTGAAATCACTACGCTCAGGCATTCCATGATACACCTTTTGAGTGCGGGAATGCCCAAGTTCATATTTCAATTGATCAGAAGGAAATCAACATGAAGCACAGTGAAACAGAAGGGAAACTAACAGCAATCAACTTAGGCATAAGAGGGAAAACAGGAATTCAACACCAGACTACCACATCCTCAGGAACCTAAGGGAACTACTCACTACACATGGTGGGAATGAAAATAGGAAAACAAGAAAACGATAATAATAAGGAAGACATTATGATCGAAAGTCAACGTGAGAAGAACAACAAGAACACTATGCAGAAAACTTGATGAACAAAGC
>OVBE01008740.1:0-16816 GCA_900406425.1 Iberis pinnata | reverse complement strand
AAATAAAATTAGCTGATTGAGCCTCCGAATCTTAGAGCATCTACATCCATTTAGAAACTTTTATAGATTCTTAATATTAAAATAAGTATATATTTATTAATATTTTATTATGTAAATATTTTTTAAATAAATAAATAATGTTGGACAAAAGGAATTAAAACACATGACAAGTTTGAGGGTTCTAAAAAGTTCTTGTTTAAGAATGGATTCTCACATTCTGTTTTACTTTTCATAATATCTTTTATTATTTAACTGTTAGAAACTTTGTTAAGAACCAACAATGGAGGTGGTCTAACCACATCATCCTGCAAATTTTTTTTCTAAATTTATGTCACGTAAGACTAGATCTTGTTATGATCTATATAAATTTTACATTAAATATATATATTTAATAAAGTTTGATCTTGTATAGCGAGGACAATCAAGATGAAACGCTTGAGTTTCTCATATTTTGAAAGATACCCACTTTCTCTTTGACTTCTCCTCTTCCTAATCAAAAGGATTGAGACGAAGAAACATATAAATCATCCTGATATATGTACTTTTGGGTGTGTCCAATTTTAGGATGATGTTTCATAAGAGTTGGGAAGTGAAGACTAATGTGTTCTGGTGGAGAAGGTAAACAATGGAGTTGTGGAAAAGTTAGTGTTGTTCCATAACTTCTTAACGATGATGCATATGTTATGACTAGAAGATGTTTTATGATGCACATATCGGTAAAGTACGTAATCCAGAGAAGTGGTATGCGTCTTCTAATAGTGAAGGAAGGATTTTCTTGTTTCCAAAGGCGCTTAAATCGATTATTTAAGGGGTTTATTCTTCTTTTGTACTTCTTTCAGCTAAATGCTCTTATGTGTGATATTGGTTGTTATGCATTAAGTAGTACCTCTGAGTATCGTAAGAAACTCAGAGTAACTCGAATGATAGACCACTTGTTTGGGTTAATGTTAGATCAAGGGCTAATTGCAAGTTTTGTTTCACTATACAATGAATTTCTCAAGCAATATCAGACGATGCATCCAAGTGTAGGTACTGGTTCGCTTGCTTACGTTGTGGGATCTAAAGTTATGGAAATTCGGAAATCTTTTAGAGATGAAGCCGTAAAGGTTGATACTACTGATGAACATAGAGAAGAAGCGAGGAAGATTCAAAGACAAAATTGTATTTTTGTTGCCCTTTAATGTGCTCCCTTAGAGAAGTATAATTATATCGTCATTGTCCACTAACTAATTATCCTTTTTTATTAGAGTACCTTGATAATGAGACAAATAGAATAATTTTTATCCTATGATGTGAAGCATTATAAAAGTACTACTCTTATTACTTACTACACCTCAAAAGTTATAATCATTTGTTCCCTTATTTTTTGGGTTAAATCATTTGTGTGGTTATGTTCTTATTTGTATGGTAACTCATATTTTAACACCATCCCACATTATTTAAGGGCTATGCTGCTTTATTCGTACAATTATTATTTTATTGATGGTATATTTCCTATGTTTTTTTTCGAAATATTTTTGATAGTTTGGATTATTAATTTCATTAGTTCATCAAGTATGATCTTGATTTCCTAGGATTTTGTGGAAGAGATAATTTGGTTTCATTTATTTATTTTATCTTCCAGAGAATATCTAACTCGTGTGTATCCTACAAAATAGTCTCTATAGTTTCTCATTTCTATGAGAAACTCATAATGCATAGAGATCTCAAACTTGAGAACATACTCATGAACAGTGACAAAGACATGATGTAAGTAGTAGGGTCAGCTGAACCTATTTAATCTTCAAAAAAAATGTAGACATATGTTTTGTAATTAAAAACAAGATGAATTGTTAAAGTATTATTTATTGATCCCATAAAAATGTTAACAAATCAATTAAACACCTTTATTTATCTCTACTGATTCATCATTTCTTCGAATTATCTTCAAATTATCGATTAAATTTATAAATTTATTTACTATTATTATTAGGGGTGGGCGTCTGGGTATTCATTCGGGTTCAGATAAGATTTTTTAGGTTTTTAGATTTTTCAATAAGAAGGTCTAGAATTTTTTCGTGTATTTGATAGTTTCGGGTCAGATTCGGGTATTTAGCTTCTGGTTCAGGTATATCCAAATTTTTTTAAGTAAAAAAAATTTGAATCAAATCGGGTGCTTTTTCACCGACATTTTTGTATAATAATTCAATATAATTATAAAGTTTAATGTGGAAATAAAGATATAAGATATCAAAAACCTTATTACTCCACTAAATTATATAACTTAATACTCAAAATCTATTTTTCATGAATACATTAATATTTATATGATAAAAACTTATATATAACTACTTATATTTAATACTCTAGTCATAAGTTCGGATACCAGTTCGAGCATTTATAGTTTTGGTTCGGATAATTTTTACCGTATTCGGATTTCCGGTGTCCGTTTTTTGCCCACCCCTAACTATTATAATGACTTTTCTCAATAAAAAATGAAAATGTTGATTTGTTTAGTTAGGAATTATTTAAATTTATATTTGTTGTTATTATATTTTGTAATGTTTATATTTTTTGTAATTATAAACTTATTCACTTAAAATATAGTATTTCACTACTCGTAACTTATATTATTTACTTATTCAATAATTAATATTATATATTGTTATTAATAATTATTGACTCCGTTAAAAATACAGGCTAGCTCCGCCACTACTCATAGACACAGATGGTCATGTGATGTTAAGAGATTTAGAAAATGATTTTGAAAAGAACACAAGATCTTATAAATACCTACTACTCTTATAGAAAAAGAAAACATATCGAACTCAATGTGCGGGACTATTGAGTATGGATTCTTTTGTATGTGATGCTTCACACGAAAGATAAAAATCCATTCATTTCTTGGTGGAATGTAGATATTCTTTTTTATGAGATACTTCACATAAAAGGTAAAAATCCATTCATTTCTTGTTATTTTGTTTAGGTGATATGTTGTGTGATGCTATTTTCTTTGTTTAGTAGTCATTAAAGGAAATATACAGCTGAAAATTGTAAAGGATAAGATCAAATTTTCGCAGTTTTTATCTAATAAAGCTGATGAGATGTTGAAAGGGGTAGGTAAATTTGATAAGCATTGATTTCAAGACCAAATTGATTATGACTTTGTAGTGAATGTATAGCTGCTAGAAAAAAGCTAGAAATACGACTTGAAAGCAGTGTCGTGCCAAGATAATGAGAGGTCTAGGACAAAATATAAAAAATTATTTTATTAAATAATTAGTTAACAAATAAATAAATAAACAAAAAGAAAAAATTACAATTTAAAGCCAAAAATCTAAAGCAAATATTAAAATTAGTAAGATAAAATTGATAGAACACCAAAAACAAAATATGTGTAACACATATAAAATTAATAAAATGATGGAATTGTGGCCTATAATTTTTTTCTTGCTTAGTGGCCTTGGAAAAATGTCCAAAATCTATAAAGGTAGGCACGACTCTGCTTGGAAGTGGACCAAGTGAAGCAAATGATATAAAACAACACAAACAGTTTAAGTGGATAGACTGGAAGAAGCTAGAGGTAGAGAAATGAATCTAAGTTTCAAGCTGGAGGTATCAGAGATGCAATGCATATCGAATTTCGATAAATGTTGGATTGATATGTCTGTGTTGGCTTCTCCGGCAAACAGTCCCAATTTGGATCCCAACGTCAATCATTTTACCAACTTCACATATGTTATGTCTCCTTCATTCCTTCAGTAAACCATTTATAATTTGTTGATGAACTTCATAAAAAAATATGGGTGTATTATGCAAACTAAAATTATGCTTTATTTAATGTCTATGACATTGCGAGGATTTGAAAGTTTTTTTTGTTAGCCAAAGAAATAGTTTTTCGTTGGTCATTTTCATAAAATGTCAGTGTTATGTGTGTATCCAAAAACTATATTGAAGAAAGCACTCAAAAGGTTAGAAGTATATGATCTTATATATACTCACTGTTATACAAAAAAGATACTCAAAAATAATATAAGTATTTCAAAAAAAATATTTTTTCTTCCAAAAATACTATATAAATAAATAGTTTTAAGTTAAAATAATTTACAACATTTTAATGGTATTTTTAGAATAATTGAGAATGTTATAGTATTAACTTTAGTGATATTTTGACAAACTTTATTCTTATAGAAATAGTTACATCACTAACCATGTATTGAAATATATATATTTGTTATATAGTAGATGTCTTTATGTAATCAAAAGCAAATTAGTGTAATCAAAAGAAAGTAACTTTATAGTTCTTGCCAAAAAAAGTTCGACAATTTTTTATTATTTTCATATCGTAAAATAATTTTATGTAAAACAAAATCTATGTCTAGCGCTGAATAACCCTTAGTAGTACTTATAAGTTTATTTCTTCTTTTTGAAACGTTAATACTTGTTTCTTCTCTACTTTCTTTTTTTATTTTGATTCTTTCTCAAATCTAGGCATGACCACTGTTATTACGATTTTTGTTATTTAACCACCGATTACGGTTATAATTTTCTTAACATTAACTTTAATAGATTAATATACGATTAAAATGGTTACGTTATATACGTTTAGGGTTAAGAAGGTTACGATTATTATGATTATTTCTAGTTAACTGGATTATTTTGCAGTTAATATTATAATTATACCTAAATACATATAAATTTCCAAAATAGAAGAATAATAAATGAAGAATAGTTATTTCTTAATAATGTGTATAGTTAAATATTTTGTTATATTTTATTTATATTTATACACATAAAATTTGATAGTTTATTTGGCTCCACTACAAATTTTATCTATATTAGTATTTTTGTGTATTTTCAGTTTGAAATTTCAAATTTTTTGTTTACTCCAAAAAGTGTATTTTTGTAGCCAGATATTTAACCATATATTTTAATCATATTTTGTTAATGATTTAAAAAAAAACAATTTCAAGTAAATGAATCATGAACAATACACGATTGCAAAAATTACACATTAAATTAGTTGGAGGTACTTTAACCTCTAAAAACATCTCAACTCTCAAACATAATTATATTTTATTTCTCTTGACAAAAGCGATTTGGGGAGTCAATGAAGTTATTCCTGAAAAACCAAGGAATAACTTGAAAGAGATTAAAGAGACAAAGTAAATGAACCTAATAGAGAGATTACAAAGTTTTACTTGGAAGAAAATGGGAGTCTTGTTAGTTGGGATGAATAAAGTTTAACTAGAAGTTTGGATAGAGTTGCAGATGGACCAAAAAAAGACAAATAGAAGCAAAACTGTAAAAGCTTAAGACAATGCAAATGGAGTTGTGTTTGCAAAAGAGTGGACTTGTTGACAATACTGCAAATATGATACTTAAAGACGATGCATAATTGATTGGCTTGATATAATAATATTATTCGTTAAGTATGGATTTTGAAACTTATTTTTCATGCATTAATCCTATTTTTAAGTCGATATATTTTCTTTAGTTATGCTCTCATGTTGGATGCTTAGATTTTGTTGACTTTTTGTGGATTTGTTTTTGTTGTTATGTTCACGTTTCAAGGAAAAAAAATTTATTTATTATAGAAATAATTATACAAGGGCATTAAATAAAAAAATTTTGTCAGCGAGAGGCATTGTTTTCTCATTTTCTTAGGTCATTCTCTCATTTTCTAATCAGTGGGTTTATTTCTTCTGATTTTGTGACAGTCAGTGCGATCCTTCACGTCGATATGTCTCATACGATGAAGTCCTCCTATAATCTGGGTTTTTATCTCAATTAAAAGCTTAAGATATATCAGCTCCACTGTACTGACATGAAACAAGATAAATGTCAGTGGAATGGATGAAAAGATGAAAGCCAAAGTTCTTCGTGGAATTTCTCAGTTTATGAAAGTGAATAACATTTACATCATACTCATCCATAAATTAACACAGTGGATTTTATCACTCCTAATGTTGGATGGAATATAATAAATATTTCTGAGTGTTTTCATGTTACCATGAAAACGTTAAAGAAATGATTGAGAGATTTGCTTCAACATTATTCAACCTCGAAAAGCCTGAGCATAAGGGGTTTCATGATGAACGTCAAGACACTCACAATTTTGGAATTATCCTTAGAGATCTTTTGCCACTGATTGATACCTCGTTAAACAAATATATGGATACTATAATTCACCCATTCATCAATAAATGTTTTACAAAGGCTCCTCCAGCAAATGAACTTCTTCAAAAGTGTTTCTTTCAAGAGAGATGAATATGAAGAGGAGGTATGTCAATATGTGTAATAGATCAATTATATTGTTTTTTACCTTAATTTATAATATTTGATCATTATAATAATATTTTGCAGGTGGATTTGATTACATATACTTAAAGACTCATAACACCCGAGTTTGTTGACCAACCTTTTATTCAATTATTATATAGGAAAACATTTTATTTTGTTTTAAATTGATTTTTGTAACCAAATATATAACCATATATTTTTATCTTATTTTGTAAATGATTTCAAATAAAACCAACAAATTCAAGTAAATGAATCATAAACAATACACGATTGCATAAATTATGCATTAATAGTTGGAGGTACTTTAACCTCTTAAAACATATCAACTCTCAAACATAATTATATTTTATTTCACTTGACAATAGCGGTTTTGGGATTCAATGAAGTTATTCCTACAAAACCAAGGAAGAACTTAAAAGAGATTAAGGAAACAAAAGTAAATGAATCTAGCAGAGAGATTGCAAAGTTTTACTTGGAAGAAAATGGAGTCTTGTTAGTTGGGATGAATCAATTTTAACTTAGGATTGAGATAAAATTGAGAATGGACCAAAGAAGAGACAAATGGAAGCAAAATTGAAGAAGCTTAAGGCAATGCAAATATAGTTGTGTTTGCAAAGGAGTGGACTTGTTGACAACATTGCAAAAATGATACATAAAGACGATGCATGATGCATTTCCCTGATATAATGATATTCTTGGTTATGTATGCATTTTGAAACTTATTTATCATGCATTAATCCTTTCTTTAAGTCCATATGTTTTCTTTAATTATGCCCTCATGTTGGATGCTTAGATTGTTTGTTGAACTTTTTGTGGGTTTGTTATATTGTGTTGTTTTTTTTGTTATGATCATTATAATAATAATTTGCATGTGGATTTGATTTCATATACTTAGAGACTCATAACACTTGACTTTGTTGACCAACATTTTATTCAATTGTTATGTAAGAACACATCTTCCAATATCATGGGTTGGTGTGCGATTTGTGCTTAGGAGTTGCTAAGGAAAAGAAAGGGTTTGTCTTTCCTTTCCTTGAGCATTTTGTAAAAAGGATATTTTCATTTTCTCATGATTTATTAAAAAGTCAGTATTTTTCTTTTCTTAAGATGTTCCTTTTATCCAGAGTTAGAGTATATGTTTCCTTATACTCTTCTTTAAAACAGAGGACGCCCTAGTTCTTCTTAGTTGGTAAACAACTTCCGTCGTATGATTTTGATTCTTCACTTGTGGTGAAGAATCATAGATTTTCATCTTGATAAGGTTATTCTTGCTCTATCTATTGAAGAGGAGAAGCCACTAGTTCTTAAGAATCAAGTTCAATACAGTTCTTGTGATCGTAAGATTTTAAGCATCATTGGTCGATTGCTTAACTTGGATAAACAGTCTATGAAGTCTTTAATTTTTGAATTTCCAAGGATATTGGGTGTTTATGAGCGTGTCAAGGGAGTTTCTCTTTCTAAGGACATATTCCAATTCGTTTTTTGCTATGAAGAAGATATGAAAATAGATTGGACAAGGGATGACTTGTGTGTGGTTATAGATATGTGGGTTAAGGAACCATCTGATGATTTTCTGCGATAATACATGTTTGGATTCGTGTGTGGAATAATACTGTTAATTATTACACGGATGAAACCATTGAAGAAATATGTGAAGAGATTGGAAAGGTGGATGAAGTAGCCTTTGATCCAAATCGATCTCAGAAAAAAGACTATATGAGAGTTATAGTGTTTTTTAGTGTAGCAAAACCATTAAAAACTTCAGAAATGTCCAAACATCATATGACTCAGTGGTAAAGATAAGTTTTGAATATGAAAGGATTAGAAAAAGATGTTTCCACTGTTTTCGTCTCAATCATGTCAAACAAGCATGCCCTTTGTTAGCACCGATATATATGATTGAAGAAGGCACATCGCGTATTTAGGCTCTGATTGTTTCAAGCGTACTAGTGATCTTTTGTTTAGAGTTTTGGCAGAGGAGCAAGTTGGTTTTGACCCAACTATTGGTTGACTTAAGGTCGATAAAGAGGTACTTAAGGAGATGAGAATATATTTCCAGGTTCTTGATACTACGGAACGCAAAGCAAGAGTGGCTCGAATTAAACAATATTTTTTTGAGTTGGAGAATAATGTG
This sequence comes from Iberis pinnata, assembly GCA_900406425.1. Taxonomy (NCBI): domain Eukaryota; kingdom Viridiplantae; phylum Streptophyta; class Magnoliopsida; order Brassicales; family Brassicaceae; genus Iberis; species Iberis pinnata. The sequence goes on along the minus strand of OVBE01008740.1, from coordinate 8,400 downwards.
GAGGGTTAGAAAACTTTGTTAAGATTGGAAAAAGCCACCAAGTACACCATGATAAGGGTTTAGTTTTCTGTACAAAGTCCTTACCCAAAACCCTTACCTCATCTGGTAAACTTCTAGCCTAAGATTTTAAGGTTAGAGAATCTTGCATGCTAAGATTTCAGGCTCTATATGCTCCTCTAGAAGTTAATCATCCATTGATTTTAGAAGTTGGTTCTACGAAAAGGGTTTATTGGATCCTCCTCGTCGGGAGTTAGCAACAGCACTATAAGTCAAGAAAGCATCCATATTCTTGGACAAAAAAGAGCAAAAGAGATCATCTTCTGCATCAAAACCTTCAGCAGAGTTTGACAAGGATCTCAAAACACTTTTATCAGCCAAAAGGAAAGGGTCTTAACATGAGTGTTCTCCTTCTAAATCACTCAAAACCAAAGATTCTATGGTGATCCCGGAGAAGGGATCGTTGCCATCCCAATAGGTGTTCTGAGTTGAAATTACCAAGGGCTGGAGAACCGCTGGACAGTTCGCTAGCTTCGGGAAATGTGATATTACTCGTTTTAACGTTTTATAGTAAGCATTTATGCTTGATATTCAAAATTATCCGAGATTTTCTCTGCAAAATTGGCATGTTTATAGGTTTCCAGGTGCTCAGGACATTTTGGATGCAAATTGGCATATTTAGATGCAGAATCCGGTAGAAAGATCAGAAGTTTTCCATTGTTTAAGGATGTTCCTACCGATGGATGAAGCTGAAATTTTTACATAAGGTAGCCACGTGAGTTAGATTTCATACATAAGTGTTTTGAAGTCGATTCAACGGTGAAATAAAGATTTACAGTGATTTTACTAAAAACTGGTCAAGATGGCTCGCAGAAAAAGCTGATCCAAGCCAGACCGATCGGTCCAAGCTAGACTGATTGGTCCAAGCCAAACTGATTGGTCCAGCCTTGTACCGATCAATCCAGACCGACCCAGAGCACCTAGACCGCAAGCTTATCTAGTTTTCCTAATTTATTATTTTCTGTTTTGAACTATAAAAGCGTTGTGGCTTAGTTTTATTTAAATATACGTTTTATTATATTATAATTTTACAAAGGGAGACGAATTACATAACCCTTTTTGGAGAAGTTTTTCTGAACCCTGATTTATACCAATGTTTATTCTTGTTTTATGATTATGTGTTCTTCTTTGATATTGATTAGTGTTTGCTTGTCAATGTCTGAGTCATTTTATAGTTAGGTTCTAGGGTTTTCCAGGAAAACCAGGTTTGACTGTTAGGGTTTAACAAAAAGGATTAAAGTTGTTAGATTTTTAGTCTAAACTTATTCTTAATGCTTGAATTAGACTGGTCGCCTAGTTTATTGATATTAGATTGATAAACGCAAAGAGATTTAGTTTAGAGATCTTATATAGTCTAGATGAGTAAGTGTTCTTGCTTGCGAGAGTATTGTCCTGAATGCTTATGAACAATTGAATATGAACTTAATGCTTCATTAAATTATCTAAATATGGTGAGAGTTTGTCTTTATTAATTATAACATAGGGTTTAATACTTCGAGAGGAGATTATTCTATTGTTGTCTTTCATGTTGAGAACTATTTTCAAAGTAAAATCTTGCATGTTAACATGAGCTTTTAAACCTAAATATTTGTGGAATTCTCTATTGCCTGATGCTTTTATTTATTGATTTCAACTTCGTTTATTTTAGTTATTGCTTAAATTCAGTTACAACTATCTTTTTATTATGTCTTACCTTGATTTGAAATTGAACCGAAAGTCGTGTTGTTTAGTCTTTATGGGTTCGACATTTTATTGTGCTATAGTGATCTATTATCTGCAATATAGTTTTAGGATTAAATTCTAGACCTATCAAAATGTGAAAACAACATTTTCCCGATATTCTTTTCCTCATGGAGAAAAAAAACTTAGCCGATTTTGTCTCTAAAGTTTTTCTTGGGATCGGTTACGATAGGTTTAAGTTGATAGAATCGGTGGGTCGTAGTGGTGTTTTTAGTTATCTCTTGGAAGGATAGCATTCAAATTTACTTTCAATATGAGGATATAAGAATCTTCTAGATATGAAAGTTATAGAGTTGACTAATTGTTTGTTTCTTACTTGTGTCTATGGAGATCCGGTACACAAGTTGAGAAAGAAGGTATAGGAGATTTTCTTGCGTTTTGGTGTGAGAATAAAAGAGCCTTGGTGCATGATAGGTGATTTCAATGCGATTAAATCAAATGAGGAAAAGTTAGGTGGTCCATATAGAAGCCTAACTTATGTTGCGGATTTTATAGAAATGCTGGATGCATGTAATATGAGATAGCTCAGTAGCACCGGTAACAGATTCACATGGGTGAGAAAGAGAAGTGGGAAATGGATACATTGTTGTCTTGATCGAAGTTTTGGAAACTCATTATGGTTTGAGAAATTCTCACAGTCTCATATGTGGTTTTTGCAGAGGATTGGGTCGGACCACATACCAGTTCTAATGGGGAAAAATAGTGATGCAGTTTCAAGAAGAAGTTTGTTCAGGTTTAATAAAGATGGGCCGAAGATCAACAAATATTTAGTACAGTGTAACGTGCTTGATCTCTTGGTCGGTCTCCTCATGATGATTCAGTCTTTAATAAATTGATCAAGGTTCGGTCTAAATTTGTTAAATGGAAGAATGACAACGATACGAATTCCAAGATAAGGACCAATGAATTTTGTGTTGCATACGATCAAGAAATTAGCATGATAAGTCCAAATTTCGGGAGGTCAAACAAACTGAAAGAAGAATTGGCAGTTGCTTTCCGATAAAAATAAGAATTTTGAAAACAGAAAAGCAGAGATTAGTGGTTAGATAGTGGTCATAAGAATACGAAGTTTTTCACTCTACTGTTAAAGCAACCAGAGCTAAAAATAGGATTGAGGTTTTGAATGATGATGCAGGAGTCACACACTCAAACGACAAAGAAAAAAGTGCAGTTGCAATCAAGTATTTGAATCACTATTTACATCATCAGAGCCACCCCCGGTGAATTTGTATGATCTTATTTTTTGTATTTTACTCCTAAGGTATCTCACGACATGAATGAGTCCCTTTATCGAATCTTGTAACCTCTGATGAAATTCAACAGGCGATGTTATCCATTAAGAGTGATAGTGGTTCGGGTCATGATGGCTTTAGCGATGGTTTCTTCAAAACATATTGGGAGATAGTGAAGGATAAGGTTACAAAAAAGGTGCGGAGTTTCTTCTCTGAAGCAAAATTCAATCATAATTGGGCCTTCACCCATATTAGCTTGATTCCAAATATGGAAAATCCCAGTCGAATGATCGAGCTTTGTCCAATTAACTTGTGTCTGGTCATATATAAAATTATTTTAAATATATTAGTGCATAGACTGAAACCAATCATGCCACAGATTATTTTGCCAACCTAAACTGCTTTTGTTTCCTCGAGGTTAACCCTAGACAACATATCCATCGCACATGAAGTGATCCATGGTCTCCATACCATTCCGGAGCTAGTTAATGAGTTTATGCTTATAAAAATTGACATGTCTAAGGCTTACGATCGAGTGGAATGACACTTCATGGGTGGAGTTATAGGACGATTAGACTTATATGATAAGTGGAGACAGTGGATCATTCTCTGTATTTTGAATGTTAGGTTTGCAATTATGCTTAATGGCCAAGCTTATGGAAACATTCAACCTCAATGTGGTTTGCGTCAAGGGGATCCGCTATCCCCATTCGTATTTGTTCTTGGGATAAAGCATAGGTGAACCGTTTGATCTCAGGGGTTCAATTTTATTCAATCAGACCATATATCCCCGAGCTTTTCTTCGCGGATGATATTTTATTCTTGTGTAGAGTGTTGAGACATAAAGTTAAATCTCTTACCAACTGTTTAAGCTGTATGAGAGAATTTATGGGCAAAATATCAATTTTGCCAAATCTGCGATTACTTTCGAAGAGAAGGTCTCTCAAGTGATGAATGATTGGATTCAACACTTCACATGAATCATGAATATAGGTGGGAAAAATAAATATCTAGGACTCGCGGAATGTCTTAGCGAATCTAAACAAAAACTGTTAAGCTTCATTAAAGAGAAACTTGGTCAGCGAGTTAATGGTTGGTACGCCAAATCTTTGTCTTTAGGCGGAAAGGAGTTTCTGTTAAAATAAATAGCTTTAGCTTTGCCTGTCTATGCTATGGTTTGCTTTAAGTCCCCTGATACTCTCTACAAGAATCTGACAAGTGCGATTATTGATTTCTGGTTGAATGCTGATGGGTCTTTTAGGAAAATTCACTAGTTAAGCATGGAGAAATTGCTCTTGCCAAAAAACTTTGGTGGTATTGGCTTCCAAGACTTAAGTGTTTTCAATCTAGTCATTCTCGCGAAGTAGTCCTAGATGTCCACATTGTCAACTTAACCATATGGATTTGAGTGATATAGTTCATAACTTAATTGATTCACAACAAAACTTCTGGGATGGGGTTAAGTTGCATCACTTTTTCTGTCCACTTGATATAAAGTTCATTTTTCAACACCGTCCAATGACGGGTAGACCCGACTCTTTCATTTGGCAATATACTAGAGGTGGGAAATTCTTAGTTAAATCAGCTTACAACATGGGATGTCAATTAAAGCATGCAAAAACTTTTGGTGAGGCTAATTGTTTACCATCTTTAAATTTCCTCTATGAGCCTTGTTGGAAAGTTCATGGTCCTTCAAAAATCAAACATTTTCTGTGGAGAATTATACGAGGTGCTCAAAGGTATGTGAATGAGTGATAGGCGCTTACTGTGTGAAGATGAGGAATCGATCAATCATATTTTCTTTACTTGCTCGCTCTCAAGACAAGTGTGGGCGTTAGCCAATATTCCCCATTCGACAAGTGGCTTTAGTTCCTTAATATATGAATACATGGATTATATCTTTCAGCTCAAAGGAAATAGATTCATACTTGAAGATCTCAAAGACATTGCGCCATGGGTCCTACATCAGATTTGGAAAAGCAGGAACAAACTCATTTTCAAAGGCCAACGAACTGTTGCTCCAATTATAGTTAACACAACAGTCACGTGTCAGAATCAGTAGAAAGTTGCTCATATTTAGGCACTCTAACGCAAAACACAAAACAGTAACATAATACGATTTGGGGCTGGCAGGCGCTTAACCATAAATGCAACCTCGGTTTTGCTTGGTATGAATCAAACACTTTGTCTGGGGAAACTTGAGTGCTCAAAAACCATGAGGGCAAAGTTCTGGCTCATAGTCGGAGAGCATATTCTCAGGTGACATTTTTTATTAAAGCTAAATTTAGGAGCTAGGAGTGGGCTTTGGAGAGTATGCATCACCTTCATCATCAATACATTACTTTTGGTTGTTCTTCGATGGATACAATTCGAGCACTACATCAACCTAATGATTGGCCAGCTTGGTTGGGATTTGTATCTCCTCTGCTTAATTTCATATAGTCTAAGAGAAATTTTTGTATCAAGTTTGAATATAAGAGTGGTATTCAAGAGGCTTTTTCAAATCGTGATTAGGATGGTCAGATGGGATCATATGTGGAAAGAGGTCCACCGAGTTGGTTGAAACCCCTCTTTGCAAAAGAGCAAGTGTAGCTCTTTTTGTTTGTTTCTATTCGTAGTTTAATTTTTTCTCTTAGTTATTCTCTGTTTTAGGCTATGTTTTTAGCCTGGTGAACATTCTGGATTTTGGACCCTTTATTGAATCTTATAATGGTTAAAGAAAAAAATTAAACAAATTATTATTAGGGACTTATTGAGCTATTATCATTACGAGGGCATTAAATTTTTTGCTCAAGCTACATGAACTCAAAAAATATAGTTTATTTATTAGAAAAATTACAAGGGCATTAAATATAAAAAAATTCATAAATGGTGGAATGATGGTGGTCTCTTATACAAACGTTCGAACGATGTATCTCCATTAAGAAAAGGTGTGGGAGTGAGATTAATCAAGTAAGCAGCTGTGAGAATGCACTCACCCCAAAATTTAATAGGGAGAAACGATTGAAAACGCAAAGCACGAGCCACATTAAGGATGTAACAATGTTTACGTTCTACTATGTAGTTCTGTTGAGGAATACCAACATACAATTTCTCATGGAAAATTCTCTTATCTCAGAAGAAAGAAGTTATACACAAGAATTCAATATCATTGTCACTTCTAATAGTCTTGACTAGAAATGAGAAAGTATCTCACACCATAATGAGACATAGTTTTATACGGTCCCCACAAAATCGACATTAACCACTTCAAACAAATCTGTGTTTTATTAGTACTTGTAGGAAAAGAACAATGAGTTTGTTTTGTGAAAATGCAAGTCTCATACACTTTATTCAATGAGCTACTAGAAGGAGAAACACCATAAATAAATAATTTATCTATGATACTATGGGAGGGATGTCCTAAGCGAAGATGTCACGTTTCAAAAGAGATCTTATCTGTTTGAAGCATGGGGCAAGCAAACTCCATTCCTCGCAAAAAAGTATAGTCCTTGTTGTAACTCAGTCACATAAATTGTCTCTATTAACTAAGACACATAAATTAAGTGAAACTACACTCCATCTTCAAATAAAACATTGTGTAACAAAAAGGTTAAACTTAACATGACTATTCCTTGCTCGTTCGCATAAGTGAATCTTCCATCGGGTAGTTTCGCTGACATAAGAAGCGTATCCCAAATATCAGATAAAAAAATTCAAAGAACCATATATATGGTTAGTAGCACCGGTATCGATGATCCAAGAGTCAAGTAAAAATGTACCCGTCAAAGAATCAAGAGCAAATTTTTTGCGTTCATTCAAAAACTGAATAAGTGTGTGCCATTGCTCATCATTAAGCCAACTTATTCCCACGCGATCACTAGCAGTGATTGCATTCACAGTTGGTATTGGAGCAACATTTGGAGGCCTAAACTCGAGGTGTAACACTAGTTAAATAGAAAAGATATAATAGAATATAGGGTGCAATTGGTTGCTTGTTTAGTGTAACAAATTGTGGTGGAATAAGAAATTATGCTAAATTCCTCGAAATTCTACCATTTGCTAATTTATACATTTGAATAGAAATTTGGTGGACCCCATTTTTTGGGTGGAAAAGTAAAATTTCGGTTTAAATTATTCCTTTTGAATAGGAGAAAGGAAAAAATAGTTAGAGAGTGGAATGAAACATTTTTCACGTATTTTTTTTTTTTATGTTGCTTTAAAATTTAAAATTTTAGCCTAAGACTAGATTTTGCTTAGATATCTTAAATAAAATTACATCAAAATGATTTTTTCACAATGTAGATTAAATTATATAATACAAAAAATTATTTAAAAAAATCAAAAATAAAACATGTATTTTCCTAACAAATTAGATTTTAATATGGAAAACATTTCTTAACATTAAATATATTTGTTTTCTACTTTTAGATATAGATTTGTAATTTAAATAAATAATACATAATTAAATTTTACTATATATATATATATATATATTATATTAATTTATTTTGTGCTACTCTCAATAGCTACCATTTACCTTAACAATTTATTACTTTACAACTTTTTCTTATTTTTTAAGTGCTATTATTTCAGTAACTTTTATTCATATTATTAGTGTTCCTCTAGTTCCACCAAAATTAGTCAGAGTAATCCAACATTTTGCGTTTATAACTTACTTGACCCTCGACGTCACCCCTTACTAGAATAACCCAACATTTTGGATAAAAGGTCAAAAATACAAAACTTTTCGAAGAAATTACAATTTTGCCATTTTGAATTATTTTTCAACCATAAATCCTTAAACTTATTATTTCAACTTAAAATCTCAAAAATAATTTAATCAACTTAAAATCCCTCAAATTCTTATTTCTTTTTCGTTCTTAGTCGTTGCTGATTTTTGAGTTTTTCAACTGTCTTCGCCGTTTTCGCCGTCTTCATTCTCATCTCAGTCTTCCTCTTCGCCGTTACCTACTGTCCGAGTTCGTCTTCGTCGTCTTCATTTGCGTCTCCGTCTTCGCCGTCCTCATTTGCGTCTCCGTATTCGCCGTTCGTTGTAGGGTTTTTAGATATTTCCCCGGCCGATTTTTGGTCTTCGACATATGTTTCCTCTTTTTTTCGTCTTCGCTTTGACATCAGAGGTTTGCTGTTCTTCGCCGTTTTTTTGTTTCATTGCATTATTTTATAATGTATTGCAGATTTATCAAATGGAGATTTATGTGCTACCGCAGATTTTTGTTTTCAATTTGATGTGATTTTGTCAAAAGAGTTGTTGATTTATTTTGAATTGCGGTCTTCTTTATTGTTGCAGATTGTTTTTTTTGGCATTGCCGATTTTTTGTAAATGGCATTGCAGATTTTTTAATTTTTGCATATTTGTTGGCATCTACCG
>OVBE01008739.1:0-16816 GCA_900406425.1 Iberis pinnata | reverse complement strand
CAGAGCACTAGCATTCAAGATAAAGCGATATGGATACCATTGGCCAGACATGATCACAGACTGCGAACAACACACCTTGAAATGTGAGAAATGCCAAAAGCACGCTTCGTTGATATACAGACCGACCGAGGAGATGCAGTCCATGATAGCGCCATACCCATTCATGAGATGGTCCATGGACATAATTGGCCCAATGCACAGATCGAAACAGAAATGTTTCCTCCTCGTCCTAACAGATTATTTTTCCAAATAGATAGAAGTTGAATTATTCGCTAAAGTCAAATTTGAGAACGTGGAATCCTTCATATGGAAGAACATAATTTGCCGACATGGGATCTCTTACGAAATCCACACCGATAACGGCCCCCAATTCACCTCAGATGGATTCAAAGACTTCAGCCAACGAATGTGCATAAATTTAACATTCTCAACACCGTACTACCCACAGGCCAACAGCCAGGCCGAGGCTGCTAATAAAACAATCTTGGACATGCTAAAGAAGAGACTAGACGCCAAAAAGGGTAGATGGGCAGGCGAATTGGAAGGGAACTCTGGTCTTACCGAACGATGCCCAGAAGAGGAACCAACGACTCATATTTTTCTTTAGTATACGGAATTGAGGCAGTAATACCAGCTGAAACCGAAGTCCCCAGCCTCAGATTTGAGCTGGCATCTCAGAACACGGATCAAAATGATCAGATGCTCATTGACATACCCGACACCATTGACGAAAGGAGAGACCATGCGACAATACATTTGCAAAACTACCATAACACCGCAACACAATTCTACAACAAGAAGATCATGAAGAGACTGTTCACCAAAGAAGAGATGGTGCTATGGGAAGTCTTCCCCGCAAGAGCCGAAAAGAACGCATGAAAGCTGGGAATCAAATGGGAAGGACCATACAGAATATCCAAGATCATCAAACCAGGAGTGTACGAACTAGAGGACACAGAAGGAAACGAGGAGAGACACCCTTGGAACGCTCAGAACTTGAAGACATATTTTTATTGACGACTAGCAAATTCTTCTCCCTTTATTTTCATGCATAATTGTACTCTTTACATTAGTGAACTACGAACTCGGCTTGATCCCCATCTCCGGGGTACGTAGGCAATTTCGTTCAGGAATTCAGCAATTTTTATTAATTATTTCAATTTCGTATCATCTCTTTCCTTATAAATTTTTCGCAAAAAATGGGGGAGATGTATTCATCCTTCACACTCCGACCCAGCCCGCCCTCTCATTTCCTTATATTTTTTTCTCAAAAAATGGGGGAGATGTATTCTTCATTCACACTTCGAGCCAGCCCGCCCTCTCCTTTCCTTATAATTTTTTCTCAAAAAATGGGGGAGATGTATTCATCCCCCACATTACAGACCTAGCTGCCTCAACCGGGGGCTCTTGCTAAATTGATGGACCAGCTCGAAGACGTACAAAATTCTATGTCTCACCCAACTAACGGGATTAACCACCTGAGGTTAACCAAGCTATCCATCACCAACCATTACAGTCTTTGTCGTTTTCGCTTATCTTGTCTATCAATACTCCGACGAAATCAAGGGGAGAACACTATAGTACACCTGCGAAGGACTACCTAAGCCTTCACCTTCTACTTCTCCCAAAAACTACCTAAGCCCTCAACTTTCGCTTCTCTGGTAAAACTACCTAAACCTTTAAATACCTCTTCATCATAATACAACACTCAAAATGAAATAAATTGAACACATGATATTGTATGATCTGGCCAGTCATATAATATATCACACACCCCTAGTGGGTATCATCCTGAGCAAACCTCAGCAAGGTATAAGCGCTAAAGCTAAGCCCAGTCTCGCAATAACGTATTAAGGCATATGACAAACGCTGTCAACAACTAAAACACTCACTCTTCATTTGAACATTCGATCCCTCGAATAAAGTATGATGTTTTAAATAATTTATCTTAATGACAAAGCATATATCGATCTTAGCTAACAAGCACATGCGATATCATTCTAGGAAATATCACGACATCTAGAAAGGATCCTAATACAAACTCAGCTCGAAATGGATGCTTAGAAGAAACAGGCAAAGACATAAACTGAAACTCGAACATAAATTAAATAAACTTAAAGGTTTTGGNCCCCCCCCCCCCCCCCCCCAGACACTAATCAAAATAGAAGCCAACTTTCGAATCGTGAAACAAAACAAAAATTGAAATAAAAAGCATTATGACCATACCTCGGCATGGGAACGAGTCCAGTCAGCGTATTCTCTCTGAACAGAAAGCAACTTGTGGTCGTAAACCTTAGGACCGCCCAGGAAAAGTTTGGAGATCAGCTCTGCGCAAAGGTCCCCTTCCTCCACCATGGAAGACTGGTTCGGCCAGGAGAAGCTGAAGGCGAATCCGCCATGATCATGAACACCGACTGGGAATGCCTCCTGAGTGTGAGCCCTTTTCTCCGACGGATCCTCGAGGTGGCGAGTGCTGCACTGGATAGGGGAGACAAGACGGTTTCTTCACGGTATGGGATGGGATTCTTCATAGTGACAGACAAACACTGAGACGGAGCATCTGCAGCAAAACCACACATCAAACATTACGCAACTCTAACATACCAGAAGAAAACCCAAACAAACCACTTACTTGTGGATGATTCAGATATTGGTTCTAACGACAGCCATTTACGGGATACTCTTTCCCCGTCGAAGGTGTTCTAGTTGTTCAGTCGATTGCTCCCGAGAAGTTTCCAATTTTTCAGATTCATCATAAGGATCCTCAACCTGAGCCAGATGCGGGACTGAAAAACACCCAATTAAGAAAGAGAAGGAAAAACAGTCAACCAATAATGCCCAAAATTCAACTAACACATAAGATAAGATCGAAAACAACCAGAAAACATCAACTCAACAAATAAGCAAGGGAACATAGGAGTTAGGTTTAAGAAAGAAAACGAGTGGATTCACACATATCTCCCTACTCCACCAAAATTGTAGATCGCTGGGACTAGTAGTCCCGAAAGAGAGATGATTAATTTCTAAGAAAAAGTAAAATTTCTCCCAGTCAGTTTTGTTCTTGGAGGATTGACCAGTCGTGAACCCTTGGTTAGGTATATTGGCTAGGTACCAGAGGCCACCCTTTGGACCCCTCTTTGCATACGTGGCAGCCTCGAGCATGTCACAACTTAATTCGAAGTCGTTCTCCCTCGCCTGGGCCATCAAGAAAATTTCATGCCAGACTCCTTTAGGCATCAGCTGGCTCAGAGCCATCCCTCGGCGACGCAAGTATCAAACCATCAACTCAGGAACGGGAAAACGCAACCCACAGGTCTTGAAAAAGATCTCATACACCGTGAAGAATCATGCTAGGGGATTGTTTGGAAACTGACTGGGATCATGGATTAGGAACCTAACATCAGAGGGGAAATCAAACTGCTCCCAAAGCATTCTCGTAGATGTAGGAGATGAGCAAGAAGAGGAGAAAGTCATGATTTGCGGAGCCGCAGCCACCCTGAACCTTGCGCCAGAAATGATGGGGGTTTCAACACTCGCACTGGCCGCAGGATGTGACGACGAGCTTCTGCTCTGGGAACAAAGCGCCAGTTGTTTCGACATGGCGGGATAACGAAGATGGGAGAGAAATTAGAGAAATCAAAGTAGAAAGGAAAGGAGAATTCAAGGAGAATATGAGAAAAATCGAAGAAGAAAAGAACGAATTGAAAGGGGGAACAGCAAACCCTAGCAGAAATTAAAGAGATATGAGGAATGGGATAACTTTACCTTAGGTTGCGTAAAGAGAGAGGATGAGTGGACGGTTGAATGCATAGTGGAGAGGCGGTTCCAAGTGCTTGAGGAGAGAGGGGAAAGAAGCAATAACTGCCTCAAAGAATGCAAAGCCACCTTTTGTAGCCATAATCGTGATACTTTTGAATTTTGAAATTGAAGCATGTGCCGCGTGTTAAGAAAAATAAATGCAGGACTATTGGGATTTCCGCAACCGAAATCACAACAAATTGACCTAACAAATGCTAAATCTTTGGGAAAACCGAGATTATCCAGTTCAACACGAAAAATTAAAATACATATGTGATAACCATATATGAATGCATGCATATCTAAATAAGAATGACAAATGAAGATCATCTTGAAACAGACAATCCCAAGTTGAATTTTCATCAATCAATCTTCGAAGGTCAGCCAACTCGCTAAGCTCATAGGGAGACCTGGGGGATAATATGTTGGTGTCAAAACCCCCTCAGTAGGATTTTTCCTTAACTAGTGTAACTTTCCGGATAATGGCCCAGCAAGTACTAAGGCACAGGAGGATTTTCTAAGTAGATCTTTACCTAGGCATGAACAGTGAGCGGTCGAACACCCAAGTCGTAGACAACTTGAGGAGAAGGTGAGCACGAGCTGAGCGAACAAAGACTAGGTTGTGACGGTTCCGATAGAGGAGGGAGACGCCGAGATTGTAGCNACCCAAGTCGTAGACAACTTGAGGAGAAGGTGAGCACGAGCTGAGCGAACAAAGACTAAGTTGTGACGGTTCCGATAGAGGAGGGAGACGCCGAGATTGTAGCCCCAACAATCCGAGAAGATCGGAACAGCCCGAACTAGACGAAAGGAGGTATAAAGCAAGAAGAGAGAGAGGGGAAAAGGGTATCGATTATTCTTTAGGAGATTATAACTACTTTTCGAACTAAGATTTAGCAATCAACTAGTTATTCTGTATTCACATATTTTTAGATCAATAAAATCGACTTTTCTATCTTTTTATCTGAGTTTGTGTTGCGTCTTTTTCCTAATTTTGACAAGAACAACGAATTCCTCATTGAGATAACTTGATAAAAATTCATTGTGGGTTTTAGCATCCACATTCATCATCATTATGAAGGTTGTATCATCGTGTTCATCATCATTATGAAGGCTTCTTCTTCTTTTCCCCCTTGTTGATCGTGTGTTTCAATTAAATATAGATCAAAACCCGAACACGTAATCAACATAAATTCAAGAGTAATATCCAATGAAACAGAACTTTCAATCCTCACAGTCTCATCATCGTTGTCTTTGTGTAGATATAAATTTCATATTTAAGCATTATAGTCAAGAGAATTCACGCTCAAACTCAGCTTTAGAATACCAACAACTGTAATCCCAACCAAAACAACAATGAACGGTAATTGCCATAATCACCATGGATTTAGAAGGTGCAAAATAATTATGGTGAAGATGAAGAATGCAAAAATCAAAATCCAAATCTAGACATGTCATCTCTACACATGATGAAATTTAGTAAATTAGAGAGCACGAAGTCTCTTAATTCATATGCTCTAATAATACGTGATAGACTCAAATTCAACTTATCATGATAGATAAAGCATAACCTTTGAATAACCTCTATCGTTTCTATCACATACTCAATTCTTCGATGCTTCTAACGAAAATTCACAATGAGACAATCCAAGAATATATTGAGTGACCATTATCAACCTTGGGTCACGACGTTGATACAGGAAGATGACGTGTCAAGTCTATTACACGTGGCTGAAGCTGATAGAAGAGAAGCTGGAGTCGTTAGGTAGTTTTAACGACAACAACAGAAAGGATGAAGCTTAAAAGGATATTTCGGTTCATTTGGAGAGTAGAACATTTTTCTCGTTGAAATTCTCTCATCTGTTTCTCTCTGTAATTCCGACTTTAACTCTATCATTTGAGGATATTTCTATTCCATTTCCTCTGTGGTGAGTTTTTGGATTGTTGTTTCTTGGAAGAGTAGTTCATTGTGATTGAATTATATTGAATTGGATTGTGTAAACTGTTTGTATCAAAGGTATCAGAAAGTCAATAATCCTCGTAATCATTAATGGAAACTCGTTCTCAAACATCGCGCAAAGAACAATCAGCTCTGGAAGTTGGTGATGTACTCGGATCTAAAGTTTTGATGCTCGAAGCTTCAATGCAAGCACGGAACAATAAAATTGATAAACAATTAGCAGATCAAAGTGCTATATTGGCCGATCATAGTGCAAAATTGGACCTACGTGAAGGTTATCATCAGGTTAGAATAGATCCACAAGATGTTCATAAGACTGTCTTCAAGGCACATAATGGTCATTATGAATATTTGGTAATGCCTTTTGGCCTCACCAATGCACCTGCAACCTTTCAACATCTTATGAACACTATTTTCAGATAATTTTTACGCAAATTTTTGTTAATATTCTTTGATGATATACTCATTTACAACCCTTCTTTGGAATCACACATTAAAAATTTGCAGCAAGTTTTTGAAGCAGTGCAGACCATTCTTTATTTGCAAAGAGAAGCAAATGTGCTTTTGGAACCAAAAGGGTGGAGTACTTAGGCCATTTCATTGAAGCTGCGGGTATATCCACTGATCCAAGCAAGATAAAGGCAGTTGCAGAGTGGCATCGGCCTCAAAATACCAATCAGTTGAGGGGGGGTTAGGATTGGCTGGTTATTATAGGTGCTTTGTTAAAAACTTTGGTTCAATTGCAAGAACTCTTACAGATTTAACAAAGAAAGATGCTTTTCAATGGAACACTAAAGCAGGGAATCCATTTGATGCTTTAAAGACAGCTTTGTGCCAAGCTCCTGTATTAGCTCTACCATTGTTTGATAAGCAGTTTGTTGTTGAGACAGATGCTTGTGGTATAGGGATTGGGGCACTCTTGATGCAGGATGGTCATCCTCTTACTTATATCAATAGGCAAAAAGGAAAGTAGTTGCATTTGTCAATATATGAAAAGGAGTTGTTAGCAGTAGTATTTGCAGTCCAAAAGTGGCGTCACTATTTTCTCATGGGACATTTTATTATTAAGACAGACCAACGTAGTCTTAAGTACTTGTTAGATCAAATATTGAATACACCAATACAACAACAATGGTTGCCAATGTTACTAGAGTTTGACTATGAGATACGGTACAAGGAAGGGAAAGACAATTTGGTTGATGATGCTGTTTTTAGAGTTGAAGGATCTGAAATTTTACATATGGCAATGACAGTATTGGAGTGTGATTTGTTGCAACAGCTACAAGCTTCTTACAATGGTGATGCTGCTGATAGTAGGATTTTTCTAGTTATCAATCCCTTACACCACTATCATGGTCATTGTAGTATGTAAGGTTATCAATCCAAATGGGTGTGTACTAGCAAACTAGATGCAATGGATGCTTCTAAGTCAAGCAATTATGAAAAGGGGGTGTTTCTAACAAGTCCTAAGTAAAAATAGAATGCATAGAGCTAAAGAGCATAAACAGAAACAAACATGCATAAGAAGCTAAAAAGGATAAATGGTAAATGCAATCAAGTGTAGAACAGTTCCTGAGGAAAAGAGTAATCAACTAGAGATCTATCCCGATCTATCTAAGCACCTATCATACCTCAAAAAATGAGCTATCCCTAGACAGTAGATTCATATGCAACCAAGTCTAATCCCTTGATAAATGGAATCAACCTAAGCAATCATCAGACCTAACTCTCGTTAATGTTACACTACCTAGAAGGCATGAAGAACCAACCTACTAAAGCTAATAAGCGCCTAAAAATATAACTCCTTAGGCTAAGATGCAAATCCTAAGCATATAAATCGTTAGGCTAGGATGTGCAAGTCTCTGAAATCACCATGATCAGACATTCCATTGAACACTTTTCGGGTGCTAGAATGCCCAACATCAGATTTCAATTGCCATGAAAGAAACCAACATTAAACACAATAAAACAGAAGGGATCTATATGCAAAAAATCTTAGGTATTTAGGTAAGATCAGNTATGCAACCAAGTCTAATCCCTTGATAAATGGAATCAACCTAAGCAATCATCAGACCTAACTCTCGTTAATGTTACACTACCTAGAAGGCATGAAGAACCAACCTACTAAAGCTAATAAGCGCCTAAAAATATAACTCCTTAGGCTAAGATGCAGATCCTAAGCATATAAATCGTTAGGCTAGGATGTGCAAGTCTCTGAAATCACCATGATCAGACATTCCATTGAACACTTTTTGGGTGCTAGAATGCCCAACATCAGATTTCAATTGGCATGAAAGAAACCAACATTAAACACAATAAAACAGAAGGGATCTATATGCAAAAAATCTTAGGTATTTAGGTAAGATCAGAACATCAACCCTAGTCTACCCCATCGTCGGGAACTTACGAAAACTACTCACTACACATGGGTCTGAAAGCAGGAAAAACAGAAATCATAACTTCAAAACCAAACATCATGATCAAAGGTTAAACCTATGAAGAACAACGAGAACAACAATGAAATAGTAACAAACCCAGAAAATGATCAAGACTAAAACGAGATTAAGATGGAAAAACAGAAGATCAACATGCACCAGATAGACAGCAGCCTTAAACTAAACAGGAAAATGAAGAAATCAAAAGATAAAAAAGACTTTTATAAGAAAATCAAGGTTCTTACACCAAGAACACTTAAGAACATCAAAAGGAAAAAGAGAGAAAAGAACCCTAAACAAAAACCTAAAAAGATATAAAAAAATAACTTCCTAAAAAGGAGGTGTTTTAGGGCTTATATAGTGTTTAGGAAAAGCCCTAAAACGCATAAAAAGATAAAATACAATAATTGGCTTAGGTCTTGGGTCAGGTCCATTCTTGATTCGAGTTGGTCGGGTTGGAGCATATTTGGCTCGAGCTAAGAAGTACATGAGGTTGAGCCATGTAAAGTCGTGTCGGGACAAGATTTGGCTCGATCGTCGGATCAAGCCAAGAGATGCGTTGTGGTTGAGGCGTGGCCGAGATGGCTTGATTGCCGGATCGAGCCAAAGGTTGAAGTGGATCGAGCCGAGAGAGAGAGAGNGAGAGAGAGAGAGAGAGAGAGAGAGAGAGAGAGAGAGAGAGAGATGGGGGATCGATTCGGATGTTGAAGTGTGGCCGAGGTGGAGGTCAAGGCGGCTTAGGAGCTGGATCAATCTGTAGTTGAGGTTGGCTCTACCTTTGGATCGATCTGGGCCTTGTGCTGGATCGAGCCAAGTTGTTTGGTGGATCGATCCGGGCCTTGGGTGTGGCTCGATGGTAGATCGATCCAAACCTTGTGCTGGTTCCATTCCACGTTTCCCATTCCTCTTCTGGATTCTCACGAATCTTTCTGAAAACTCCTGAAAGTCCTGAATAAACTCCAAAATGCGTGTATATTCGAATACTAATGCAAAAATCCCTAAAAATCACAAACTTGCTAATAACAACTATAAATATGATATATGAACACTAAAGATCTAAAAATTAATGTTAAATGACTTCTAAAAACCATGAAAATACAGAGACATCAACTCCCCCCAACTATATCCTTGCTTGCCCTCAAGCAAATAATTCAAAAGTCAGGGAGTGAGTTTGAAAGTGGGAACTCATAACCAAAATATGCTGCTAATATAGGTAATATAAATGTCCTGGTTACTAGTTCTAGAATGCATTCATAAGCTTATCCTACTTAAAAACCTTAGCCATACTCATCACAGTTCATCACAGACCAATTCCAACTTCCACAATGCATTCAAATTCATTTGCTCCTTTAACATTCATTAATCAGGAATCATGGATCAAGTCATGTGCTTTCAATAAACTCATTTTGTCAAGAACATGTTAAGGAGTAAAGATGACCCCTTCATGCAATGGTTAATGATTCAGAATAAGGGTTCTCTCAAAAGGGAATGAGCTTTAGCAGAAGGCTAAAGATAGAAACACTTAGATGCATACAGAAATATAACCCCATCTACCCAATGCTAATGAAACCTAAGTTTCATGATTCTACCCAGTAAGGAGTCCTAAATCTACCCTTTGACACTTGAAGTGATCCAACTTATTCACATATTCCCCTTTTTCATCTTTTCTTTAGTTATACTTAGGAGAGACTTCTTTCTTAAATGGTTGCTAGATGTTTCAGGAACTTGTTTACTTAAACACTTATGGCCTTTGACCTTTTCATTTATACTATCCTTCTGGGTTTTACCCTTTTGAATTCATTGTCATATACTTTTCTTAATCTGCACTAGCCATACTTCTTTTGCATATCGTTGTTCCCCCAAACTTTCTACTAGTATATTATGATTCCTTTTCCATTTCTTTCCTAATGTTCTCACTTAAAATTTCCTATTTAGCAACTACCAATACCCTTTCATTCATTTCCACCCAAACCAACATCCAAAATGGAATCCCACCTAGTCCTATCTAGTCCAAAAGCGCGGACCAGAATTACATGAGACCCTAATCCTGTCAGTTCGAACCTAATATGTTCTACCAAGCTCATTCCATAAAAGACCTGCCACTTAGTAGTAAATTCAAGGTTTGAAAGAAGGCAAGGTTCAAGGGTGGGGGTTCTACTTGGGTTAACAAGAATGGTAAAAATTAGAAGATAACCGAAATATGTATATACTATCCATGAGTTCATATTCAGCACACAAACATGATAATTATACATTCAAATTCAAGTTATAATAGGTAGAAGCAAACTTCAAATCACAGAATGCCTCAGGAGATAAATGATCATGCAAGTTCACATTCCAAGCAAGGTGCGGTTTTACTTCAGATAATTTCAGGATACATTAGACAACTAATAACCAGGGCACTAACATTTTCTGAGAAAACAGCATACTTACAAGGTTATCATCTTCCTAGTTCTCTATGCATATGCAACTACATGAAATTCCAACATCTTATATACAACTACATGAAATGCAACTACAATGATACTCTGCTTTTGAAGGATGATTTTAGAAGAAAAAAATTCACATTTTAATTGTTTTTACATGCTAGTAGATGCTATGTATGCTATGCAAAAGTTGGAGACAAAGGAAGAAACATGAAGTTTCATTAGATAGCAGTCCCCTGAATCCTCCCCCAAACCTGAATTACACAGTCTCTATGTAATCCAAATTCTCAGGAACATTCACGAGGGAGATAAGAAACAAGGATAGAAAGCACACTTTAAGAAAACAGGAAGCATAGACACATGCAAACAAAACGGATTATACAATGGTTAGGTTGACGGAGATGGACCTCACACCCAATTTAGGAGTTGGATCAATCCTCGTCCAAGGAGAGGTTTGAAAGGTTGTCAGAGCAAGATTCCGAGTTTGTCATTTCGGCAACGATTTCTCTTGTGTTCGAGGTGTCGTGTTTGAAAGGCAAATTATCATGTCTTCTGAAAGTGGTGCGCCTGCTGTTCGGGAGTAGGACGATTGCTTTCGTCCNCCCCCCCCCCCCCCCCACTATATATTGAATATCCTTGAGGTAATTGATATCCGTCGGCCTCGGTCTCCAGACATTTCTTCCAAGAGGTGCTTGAGTAAGTTGCAGGATGGATGTTATCCATCCTCTGATTCATATCTGAGGCGTCGTCCCCTCCCTTGCGATCCAGTTAAGGTTCTTGAACTTAAGCAATTACTGCATGAATATCTTCAAAGGGCATGGTTTCTCCCTATAGTTATTATGGAACATATCCTGGGTCTGCAGAGTGTTGCAGAAATGTCTTTTAATTCCCAGACGCAAGAAGTCCATATCTTCTGCCGAGACAGTGTTGGTATCTCGCCTAGAGAAAAACGAGTTTGCTAGGATTTGTTATACATATCTCACTGCTGGGTGGCGGATACATGAATTCTTGGTTCATCCCGCCCTGAAGTCCTTGGACCCTATAACATCCCAAATTATTTGGATTTTGTCTGGAACACTTTCGAACACATCGGGTTGAAACCTTTGACAATTGAAACCATAGATAGTTTCCAATTGTTTGAAGGTAAATCTTTTTGTCCTTCCACGCAAATTATGGAAGCTTATAAACCCTCCCCCATTTTCGTCACCTTCCGTTCCTTTGGAATAGAACACTTCCAAAGAATCTAGGAACATGCATGTTGGCTTCTGGTGAGCCTCGAACTCTATTGTAAGTATGCTCGATATCCTCATATCCTTTAATATAGCTTGTACTTGTTCAAGGATACCCAGATTTCCTAAAGTTTCTGCATCAGGGAACATTGATTCCGTAAATTCCACTTGCATCAGTGCTATATAGATGTCTTCCACTGAAGGTCCACTCGAACAACTAGGCATTCCTCTGTTTGACATGGTGATAACTACAAAAATGAGATTAGAGTTGGTAAGTTATCATGCACGGTCTGCAACTTACTAAAATTGATGCTTTAANAGATTTCCTAAAGTTTCTGCATCAGGGAACATTGATTCCGTAAATTCCACTTGCATCAGTGCTATATAGATGTCTTCCACTGAAGGTCCACTCGAACAACTAGGCATTCCTCTGTTTGACATGGTGATAACTACAAAAATGAGATTAGAGTTGGTAAGTTATCATGCACGGTCTGCAACTTACTAAAATTGATGCTTTAAACCCTTAGATCAAATGCCTTAAATTTTCAAAAAAAGGCATGAAACCATAATCGAGTTTCAGGAAATTTCGAATTAAGACAGCTCGAGGTGTAAGTTGCTCAAGCTAAAGCCAAGTGAAATTCACATTTCAATCACTACCTTATCACTTAACCCTAGTCGATTTTCAAGTGCTAAGTTCTATTTTTCAAGAAAACGTTTCTTTGATGAAACAACTAAACAAATCATTCCTTGTAAAAATAAACGTTGAAATCGATAAGAAAGTTTAGGGATGAAAACCTAAAAAGGTAAGGGATGAAACTGATTTTTTGAAGTACTTAGAGCCTTGTTGAAAGTCATTGGAAGAGCAAATGCTTCTAGTGAAAATGCCTTAGAGAAAACAATTTTTAGACAAGAAGGAAGCAAGTTTCGAAAGTTTTGAAGTTATAAAGAGAAAGAGTAAGGGGTACTCCCATATTATAGAAGCATGGTTCGATTTGGAGGGGTGGTGGTGAAGAGTGGTGAGTGGAGACATGTGGGTGAGTTTCAAAGGAGTGATATGTGGAGGAGGTTTAAAGAGGAGACATGGGAGTGATGGAGTGATGGAGGTGGAAGGGATATGTTGGGGAATCTTGGAAAGGTGAGAGGACACTTCTTTGGCATGAGGTGGGTAGTGGGAAAGTGGTGAAAATTATGGATAGGCTTGGCTTGATTTCAATCATTCTCAGAAATGGCTCGATTGGACCTTGCTTGGCTCGAAGGTCCTTTTGTTCGGCTTGATCAAAGTCTTAAAAAGTCGGCTCGATCACGGGTACAAGGTGGATCGGTCCGCCGGGACGTGCTGGCTCGATCGCTATCGAGACTTGGCTTGATCGGACCTATTGCGTTGGATCAATCCTAGTGTGACATGGCTCAAGCATTTTGTGAGCTACGGTTTTATCATGACTCGAGCAAAGGTTTGAGCTGATCCACTTCTCATTTTTCCTTATTTGCAAAGTCTAAAACGTATCTAGGTACCTAAAACACCAAAACCATATGGAAACTAAAATGTAATAAATCAAGTACCAAAAATTAAAAAGCATTACAATTTAAATATATACAGAGATAGACATGAGACTTCCTCCAAATTGAGCTTGTTTTAAGTCACTAAGCTTGACTTCCTGTTTTTAGGATTAATGACCCTGAGATGCTCTCCAAACAGAACCGAGGTCTTTTCCGAGAAAACTCTATTATCACCATTCTGATCAACCTTGTAGTTCAGCCTTGGTTTCTCATTAACTTCCACAGCAAGTATGATGTCTTCTCCAGATAGTAGTTCTTTGATCATGAAGTTCTTGGAACATAGTGGATCCACATTTCCAAGATAATACCTGAACCTTTTCTTAAGTAAAAACACGTGGTCTCCATTCTTTATTTCTAAGGTTTGGGTATGAGGTTCCAAACAATTTTCAGAAATTGGAGTATCCGAAGGTAGTTTATGAGGTGATACACGTTCAGGTTGAGGTTTGAACTCAGGATGTCCTTTTCCTGGACCCTTTAGATTATCTTCAGAAGTTGACATTACCAATGTCTTGATTTCCCTTAACTCCACAAAAACTCCTTTATTTGGTTCCATAATAAGCTTGAAAGCTTCATAGTGCATTGCAAACTCTGTTGGATCCTTACCCAATCCATCTTCAACTGCTTCACTTCTTGAGTACCCATCTTTATGATTGTCCTCATTCAGTTACTTGATAGAGAATAGCTGACCTTGGATAGTGAGCTTCTAAGTTTTGCTCCTGATGTTTAAAATCATCTTGGGACCTCTTCCTACGTTCAACTTTATGTGACCTTTCTTGACGTTGATTACAGCTCCAACTGTGGCTAAGAATGGTCTTTCAAAGATCAATGGGTCCTTAAGTTCTTCATCCATCTCCAATACCACAAATTATGTGAGTATTTTCGCATCTTTGATCTTGATAGGTAGGTTTTCGAGGATGCCGATAGGATACCTAATTGATCTGTCTGCCAACAACAAAGTTATGTTGGAAGCTTTGAACTTGTCGAATCCCAGCTTCTTGGCAGTGGACAGAGGCATTAAGTTGATCGATGCTCCCAAATCACTGAGGCATTCGTCAAAGGTCAGAGGTCCTAGTGAGCAAGGCAAGGTGAATGAACCAGGATCCTCTTGCTTCTTTGTTATTAAAGCATAGCACTCATCAAATGGTTCCAGCACTTCTTGAACTATTTCTTCCTTCATAGGTTTCTCAAAGACATATGGGTATTTCGCCATGATCTCTTTCTTGAAACGTGAGAGGAATAGCAATCTTGAAGAATAGGGAGGTGGATCATAAGGTGTTGCAATCTCCTTTGAAGTAGGTGACTTATCAACAGGCTTGTTAACATAAACAGATTCTTCATGATCCAGAGGTGCAACTACGTTTGAACTCAAATCCCCCCCCCCAACTTGAATCACACTGTCCTCGGTGCAAATAGTAGTGGAGATTGTAGAAGGTCAGTGGAATCCCCGAGAAAGATGGCATTGACATGAGCATAGTCCTTCGGGTTTTGGACAAACTTTCCCGGAAGTTGACCATTTGTAGAAGCAGAAGTGGATGCGGTCTTTCCTTCAAGAGTAGTTACCCTAGAGTTGAGAGTTTCAATCTTCGCATAGATGGCACCAAATGAAGTGTCCATCTTATGTTGAATTTCACTTCCATGGCACTATTGGCCGGACCCTGAAGAAGTTTCTGTAACATAGCTTCGATGTTGAAAGGTTGAGCGTGAGGTTGGTTAGATGAGAAACCAGGAGGTGCACCAGTAGGTTACTGTTGTGGTTGTTGAAAACCATTTTGTTGTTGCTGCTTTGGGAAAAAACTTATGTTATGGTTGTACTTGATGAATGGTTGAGAGTTCTTCTGTTGTTGTGGAGGATACACTTGGTCTTGTGGGTTGGCGATGTTGTTACTTCTGTAAGAAAGACCAGGGTTGTTGGACTAGACGATGAACCCTTTGTTATAACCACCTTGTTCTACACATAGCACAGTTCCTCTTAATGGTTAACCTCCCCAGCTTGAATCTGAAGTTGTTCTTCATCAGTGATGAAGTGGACTTGATGTTGTTGACCCAGGAGTAACTTCTCCAACTTCTCATTCAGAGCCTTTATGTCCTTGTTTGTGCTATTATCAGAAGCAGAATCACCTCAAGGTGTTCGGTCATAGTCTTCTATGTAGATCCCATCAGATTGAGCAAGGTTCTCCACAAGCTCCCATCCTTCATCTACACTTTTGTTGGGGAATTTCCAGTTGCTTTTTGTATCAAACAACATCCTGATCTTAGGTAGAGCACAACGATACAAAGTGATGAGGAGTGACGCCTTGCTGAAACCATGATGGAGGCACTGCATAGTATAGTTCTTGAAGCATTCCCATGCCTCAGAGAAGGTTTCTACGTTCCTTTGAGCGAAGCCAGAGATGTCGGTCCTCAGTTGTGTTGTTCTAGAGGTGGAGAACAACTTTGCAAGGAATGTTTTCTTGTCGGCGTCCCATGTGGTGATGGAGTTCCGGGGAAGCGACTTCTCCCATTGACGTGCCTTCTCCCCCAAAGATAATGGGAAGAGGCGTAGTTTGAAAGCATCCTCACTCACACCATTTATCTTCGTGAGGCTGAAAAAGAGATCGAACTCGTCGAGGTGATCGAGTGGATCCTCCATAGGCAGACCGTGGAACTTTTTCCCCTGCACCATTGTGATCAGACTGTGCTTGATCTCAAAGTTATTGTTTTGAACCTCACTTCGGNGGTTGATTCCATGTCGGATGGTGTGAGTATTGGGGTTGTCACCAGCACCTATAGTGTGTTGGTTATCTCGTTCTGCTTTTTCTGCCATTTGTATGTCCAACCTTCTTAAGTGCTCCACATGTTCTTGTTCACGTCTTACCCGAGAGTATTCCCGTTCAAGAGCTTTGATATCTTAAACGATGGGGATCAAGTCTGTTGGTCATCTGCTTCTCAGGTTCATACCCTGCTATGCAAGTACCTGAAAAGAAAGCAAACAAAGGTAAACAGGTAAGTATGGTAGTAAAAGAAGCTTGATCTCAAAAGATCCAAAATCTAGACTGTAGCAAATAAACAACCAATTGGAAACGACGCTAAATTGATAGTATGATTTTTCTAGTTATCAATCCCTTACACCACTATCATGGTCATTGTAGTATGTAAGGTTATCAATTCAAATGGGTGTGTATTAGCAGACTAGATGCAATGGATGCTTCTAAGTCAAGCCATTATGAAAAGGGGGTGTTTCTAACAAGTCCTAAGTAAAAAGAGAATGCATAGAGCTAAAGAGCATAAACAGAACAAACATGCATAAGAAGCTAAAAAGGATAAAAGGTAAAAACATAGGAAAAGCAAAAAGGGTAAAGACGCAATCAAGTGTAGAGCAGTTCCTGAGGACAAGGGTAATCGACTAGAGATCTATCCCGATCTACCTAAGCA
>OVBE01008738.1:638-16816 GCA_900406425.1 Iberis pinnata | reverse complement strand
TATATATATATATATTTAAATAAAAAATTATACCGAAATTTATAATTATTTGTACTCTTAGATAAACATTTGTTTTTTCTATCTAGCTGTTGGGTTATACATATCGTTCCAGCCCATCCTATATCGTATACAACATCGTGTGATGCTTATGTACATGATGTTAATCATCCAATGTACACAATGATAATTCATTTTGTATACATCGTCATCGTCGTGTATACGATGTTTGTGTACACGATGATCACGCAGTCTGTATATACATTGATCACACAGTCTGTATACAACTTCGTGTACACGATGCTGATTATCCAGTGTACATAATAATAATAATAATGTAGATTTTGTATAGTGGGGTGTGCATGAGATCATGATGCTGTGCACAAATTGTATGATCAACATCGTCAAATGGATTAGCATTGTGTACACATAATACTACAACAATGTTTAATCATTAAGAGAAATATTTTGTTGAAGTTAAAAGAAAAATAAAAAGAATTTTTTTTCCAAATTAAACGAAGCAAATACCTATTTATAGAGTACAAAAATATAAATATTAATATAATATTTTAATTGTTTTAAAAATATATACTATAAAAAATTGATTTTAAATATTGAGGGTAAAACAGTATATATAGATTGTAAAGAAATGGTATAAGTATCTAAAATATAATTACGTAATTATCTTCAAAAAATAAAAGTATAATAAATAAAAAGAGTTTCTTTATTTTCAACAAATTACACGAATAGCAAAATAAAATCGTTAGAGTGTACCAACTTTGTAAAAAAGTCCATAAAACTTGAAAATATCCCTTTTATCTTTTAGTCAAGGAGATGGTAATGTTTATGTCTGTTCGTTTGAGTCTAGTAAGATAATGTTGAGTGGCACTGTGGGCAAACTTGTCGAAAAGACGGTCAATGTTAATGGAATCTCCAAAATGAACAACAAGCATGGGTTCAGAGATGGCTCTTGCGGCATTTGCCATCCTTTTCCCAGCTTTTTCAGCTCCATCTTTTTCTATATCGGTTTTGTAAGAAGCAAGAATCACATTCTTAATCTCAAATGAGCCTTCAGATTGGACAACCTCTCTAACCTCTCCTTCGTTCGGATTATAGAATGGTACATTGAATGCATCCAATTTTGACTGCTCCACAATTCCCTGTAATCACATAATACTCCTCACTTAAAGAAACAATGGTGCAGGTGAATATTATGTTTTACTTCCTCTAATCACATCATTTTCTATTGTTAATATTTGTTAAAAACATTATTTACATGGTATATTAAATAAGGCATTCTCAAAAGAAAAACTAGGTTTATTCCAAAAATACCACATACTCTCAAGAATACTAAAAATATTACATTTTTTCCCAAAAATACCAAAATTTTTAATAATATTTAAAACTTCAAATTTAAACTCTAAAACCCCAAAACTAAACCTTATCCACTTATAAACTAAACCATAAACTCTATTTAGTCAATCCAAACCCAAAATTTTTAATTTTTAAACTTTTAAAATACACTTTTTATGTTTGTGGTATATTTGAGACTTTTGGAAATGTATGGTAATTTTGGAATTTGAATTTGTTTTGATGATATTTAAAAAAAATTCATCTATTAAATATTAGCCATTAATTCAATTAGCTCTTCGTAATGGTCATTAAATTGAATTATACAATCTACGTTATGATATAAATTATGCCACGTGGTTAATGAAATATATATGTACATCTATCTAGTTAGTTTTATTATATTAAAAAAAGAAGAGAGTAAAGTACCTCAGAAACAAGGTCGAGAAGGGCATCAGATAACAAGGACCAAAAAATGGAACCATGTTTGGATAAAGGATCCAAATCTTTTTTGCCTAGGAAGGTGAGAACCATACGTCCATAAGGCAACATTTCTTCAGAACGCATTCTCAAGAACAAAGAGAAATCTTCTTGGAATTGTTTTCTGTAACTCTTGCACACATTTAGAGAGCATCCACTTCTAATGTAGATGTTGTTCTTGTTATCTTCAAGACCTTGAGGAACTTTGGAAAGCCAATGAATACTATGAGACGAATAAACAAAATGAAGTGATTTTTTAGGGAAGAGCCTTGAATAGAAGGAGCCTGGTATTCCGGATACGAAACACTTTCCTTTAACTTCGTTTTTGTTTTTGAAGGATGGAATCAACTTGAAATTTGTATTGAAATCGTTTACTGGAAGATCGTTTAGGCAATAATCGATCTCTGGTTGGTTTTGTTGGTATGACCCTATTATTGTGTTGACCACATGAGACATCACCAGAAACGTGTTTTCTCCTGAAGAACATCCCAAATCTGCAACTTTGATGCACTCAGGAAAATTCAATTTAAGTAACATTTCTTTGATGCTCTCTTCCACCACTGGTCGTGCCCCATAAATAATGTTTTTCTGCCAAAAATCAAAGATCTATATATATATATGAATTTAAAATACAAGAACCGATATATACTAAGAGCATATCTTCTTAATCAAAATCATCACACGTCTTGTACCTGGGAAATAGAATTACTACCATAGCTGAAGTTTCCATTTCCTCCATTCATACTAAGAGCATTCATGTAAGAGTTCCTTAAACGTATAAATAGAAATTAACAGATATTCACTAAGCCATTTTTATAGGATTCTGAACTGATACAAGTGTGAAAGACAGGAAAAATTATCTTTACCTTGAGGAAGACATGGTGATATATGTATATCAAATTCTTACAAGATAGATAATCAAAAGGCGCTACTACTCTTTTCTGATCAACTTTGTATGCTGGAACGATATGTATATATCTTTTAAAAACCCAACAACTACGCCAGCGTTAACACTTTCGAATATATATATATATAAACTAGAGATCGGCTCGCGTGTTTAATTATTATTTTAAGAATTCAACACTAACTTTAATATCAACTACTACTATGTTATTGTCATTTTTTAGAAAAAGCAGTTTTGTTGATATTGTATCTACTAATTTAAAGTTTTCATACTTTAAATTATTGCGAGCCCGAGATAATCTTTATGCAGCTAGCACGTTTGTTTGACGATCGAACAATATGGTTATTATTGTATTCACATCAATCTATCAATAATGGCAACTCATTCGACGATGGACGACAATCAAAATCAAAAGCGACAGAGAATACGCCGGACCCGGATAACATCCATAAAAACCAGAACAAGACTCATAACCGGGACGAGACTCACAACCAAAACGAACACAACATGAAACAAGAGGAGCGTGACGCGGAGAAGGAACACAACACAGAGAAGGAACAAAATACGAACAACCGTCAGGACCAGGAGCTGACCCTCTCAGTAGTAATGCACGCCCTCGAACAACAAAGGGCTGAAACAGCCCGACTCCAGCAGGAATCAGTGGAGATGAAGCTTAAGTGTGCGGCGATGTCATAGTTACTTGAACGCGATGGTACCCCTTCAAGTCGCCCTAGGTAAACCGTCGGCTGTTTGATGATATTCCACCATATGATGATCTAAGAAGAGGATTCCAGTCAAGGAGTACCGAGGTTGAACACCCCGACGATAACTCTGGCGGTCCACCAACTTTCGACGAACTAATCCACATCCAAGCCCATATCAAAAAGTTAACTCTCAAATGTACCAAGCTATCAGCTCGGCCCGAACTAGATCGCGTATTGGAAGAGGCCCAACAGAGCTCGTTCAACAGAAGAATAACAAGTACAAGTAATAAGACACATCAACAAGTTCAAGGTTCCAACGTATAACGGAAGAGAAGATCCGCAAAATTACTCAACTGCATTCACCATAGCAACCGGACGAGCCAACTTTGCAGAGGCAGAGAGAGAGACGCCGGGCTCTGGCAATTATTCGTTGAAAACCTAAGCGAAGCAGCACTCAGCTATTTTTCCAATCTCACACCAAACTCTATCAGGAGTTTCCAACAGCTCTCCGCGGTTTTTATAAAGCATTACTCGATGTTCATCACGAAGAAAACCAGCTCAGCCGATCTCTGGAGTCTATCCCAAGAACCCAAGGAATCACTGCGAACCTTCCTCGACGGGTTCAAAAACATAGCTTCTCAAATAAATATCAACGACGAATCAGCCATCGCATCACTAAGGAAGTCGCTCTGGTATAACTCGCGTTTTAAGGACGAACTACTCATAAATCAACCTCAGACCCTCGAAGACGCGTTCCACCGTGCGAGTCGGTTCATCAAGGTGGAAGAAGAAAGAGCCACCATGGCCAAGGAACATCTCAGACAAAAGGCAGAAACACCTCTTTCAAGGCAAAATACAGACCACCCCACCAAACCAAAATAGCACTTCACACGAAACTATTTCCGCAACAGACCAAAAGGAGTCAACACAACAACCACAAAAATGGTGGTAGCAAGCAGCAAGGTCATCCCAAAAGAGGGGAATCAGGAACGCTATTGCGAGTTTCAAAAGAGAAAAGGACACACCACGGAAGAGTGCAAGCACCTCCAAAATATTTTCTTAAGCAGATTCCAAAGTGGGGAGATCGTAGCCGTGATGACTGATGGTCAGAGAAGGGATTGAGGAAGAGGACGCGAAAAGGTGAACCACACACAGAATGCCATTAGACAGCCTGTAGCAGATGACATGATCCCTCCAAAAGGCCAACACCAACGAGACGAATATAATAGCGAGGACGACAACGTACATGACGACATGCTCCCGAATCCTAGGAGAAAAATAAATTTCATAGTGGGAGGATTGAGAGAGTGCAGATATTCCGTCAGATCAATCAAAGAATCAAGCCGTTGGGCTTCCGTTGCATCAAAGTTTACGCAAGATGCCGTCCTAAGAACACATTCGACCAGACCGTTGTGATTCACCGACAGCAATACCGACANCCCCCCCCCCCCCCACAATGACTTCTTAGTCATCGATCTCGTCATTGCATACACAAAAGTGTTAAAGATCCTCATCGATACCGACAATTCGGTAGATAGAATCTTCAAGGATACGTTGACCAAGATGGAAATCGATGATAACTCCATTAATACCACGATTCACCCACTTACGAGCTTCAGCGGTGAGACGGTAAACACCATTGGAACAATCCGGCTTCTAGTCCAAGCAAGATCTCAGACGAGATTCACCAAGTTCATGGTGATGAAAAACATATGATATTTAACGCGATATTGGGAACTCCCTAGTTATACAACATGAAAGCCGCAATATCAACCTACCACCAGTGCATCAAATTCCCAACCGCTACTGGAACCCACGTTATCTAGGGAAATCAAAGAGTCGCTAGAACTTGCTTCCACACCGAGCATAAGCAACAGGCGAAAACTATCTTATAACAACTACATGACCTGGGGGCACCGAGGCTAGGACATCGGATACCATCACGAAAGGTCCCCGTAGATATGAGTATATCGATCAGGTCAGTATTGATGAGCAGTGACCAGTTAGAACGGTAGGCATCGACAATAACCTCTTGACCACCATCTACCAGAACAACTCATTGCCTTCCTGAAGGGAAACACCTCAACATTCACATGGTCAATGGATGACATGAAGGGGATAGATTCCGAAATCACCTGTCACGATCTAAACATAGACCCCACATTTGAACCCATAAAATAAAAGCGGCGAAAATTGGGACCAGAACGCTCTCAAGTAGTAAACGACAACGTCAAACGAATCCGAAAGGCATGTTCAATCACCAAGGTAAAGTACCCAGAATGGTTAGCCAACCCCGTGGTCATCAAAAATAAGAAAGAAAAATGGCAAGTATGTATCGACTTCACTTACCTCAACAAAGCATGTCCGAAAGATTGTTTTCTATTACCACAAATCGAACGCCTCGTGGAAGCAACCGCAATAAACGAACTGCTCTCTTTCATGGACGCCTTCTTGGGATACAACCATATAATGATACACCGCGATGATAGAGAAAATACATCATTCATCATGGATCTCGGTACGTACTGCTACAAAGTCATGCCATTCAGACTCAAAAATGCAGGAGCAACCTACCAACGACTGATGAATCGCATGTTTGCCACCCACCTCGACCGATCAATGGAAATTTACATAGAAGACATCCTTGTAAAATCTCTCATTGCAAAGACCATTTTCAACATCTATATGACTGTTTTTGCATACTCAACAAGTACAACATGAAGCTTAACCCATCAAAATGCACGTTCGGGGTCACATCAGGCGAGTTCATCGTCTACGTGGTCATTAAATGATGTATCAAAGCAAATTCTAAACAGATAATAGCTCTTATCGATTTTCCTTCTCCAAAAACTCCCAAAGAAAGCTAACATCCCACCGATCGTATCGCCGCGCTCAACCGATTCATCTCCCGCTCAACCGATCGTTGTCTACCCTTCTATCAACTACTAAAGGGAAACAAAAGGTTGGAATGGGATGGCGAGTGCGAAAAGCGTTCCAACAAATGAAATCCTACCTCTCGCAACCACCCATATTATCCAAGCCAGACGAGGGAGAAATGCTCTTTCTTTATATATTGGCGTCTTTGGACGCGGTTAGCAGCATCATCGTCAAGGAGGACCGTCGTGAGTAGCGTCCAATATTCTACGTCAGTAAAACCCTTACGGGAGCAGAACTCAAATATTCGGTCATGAAAAAACTTGTATCCGCGATCGTCACCACCGCACGAAAGCTATGCCCATACTTCCAATCTTATCCAATCGCCATTTTAACGAGCTACCCCATCCACACCATCTTGCATAGCCCAACATAGTCCGGATGTATAATCAAGTGGGCCATCAAACTCAGCAAATATGATCTTGAATATTGTGGATGTACGAGCGCTAAAAGCAAAGTGTTAGCCGATTTCATCACATAAAATACCACCCGAGCTCGTAGGCAGCAAAAGAAGTAACAAAATCTGGAAGCTATACATAGACGGATCCTCATGCCCCAAGGCGCCAGCATTGGCATCCAACTCGAGTTACCAACGAAAGACGCCCTGGAATAATCTTTCTACCTTGGTTTTACCGCGTCCAAAAATGAAGCAGAATACAAAGCCATAATTGCCGATATACGCCTTGCGAGGGCCTTGGTGCTAAGTTGATTCATGCCCTATGTGATTCCCAATTGGTTGATAATCAATTAAATGGAGAATACGACGCCAACGACTGGATGGACAAATACCTCGCAATACTCAAACAGATTGCTTCATAGTTTGACGTTTTCCAAGTCACCAAAATCTTAAGAGCAGAAAATCAAACCACCGAAGCATTAGCCCCAATCACATCAGGACCAAAGAAGCAAAGTCAGATTCATGTTGAGATCATCGAACAACCAAACATATACCCAAACGTCATTGCAGTAGACAATACTATCCATGCCGCAAGTATGGAAATCACGGAGATCGACACCAACGATTGGCAAACCGAAATCCTCAATTACCTGCTAAACAGGCACCACCCCAAGCGACAAGTGTAAGGCGCGCCACCTCAAGGCACGAAGCGCAAATTACACAACAGTCGACCAGGTCCTATACTGAAAAAAACGTGCATGGCATACTCCTAACCTGCATCAGCAAAGACGAAGCCACCAAGGTCATAGCCAAAGCTCGCAATGGTGGCTGTGGAAATCACTTTGGGGATGCCCTCTCGCCCTTCGAATAAGAGGCCATGGACATTACTGGCCTGCTGTGACCACTGAATGCCACGGCTACGCCAAACGATGCGAACAATGTCAATGACACGCACCACTCAACCACACACCCACAGAGCTGCCCAGGTCGGCGGTCACCCCATACCCATTCATGCGTTAGAGTATAGACGTTGTCAGCCCTTTCCCAGAATCAAGAAAAAAGAAGTATTTACTCGTTATGACCGACTATTTCACTAAATGGGTTGAAGCTTATTCCAAAATACTAGCTGACAAGGTTCGTAGCTTCTGATAGTAGGATTTTTCCACTAGTTTTCAATTCCTATTACACTATCATGCCATTGTAGTATAATAGGTGTCAATCCAAATGGATGCAGACATTAACCTTCTAAATGCAAATGGAACTACTAATTCAAGCCAAGCCAGAAAATGGGTTTTTATCTAACAAGCCCTAAACGAACAAAAGATGCAGAATATAAACAAGACATAAAATGTGACATGCATAAAGAAAACTAAGGAAAACATCATGTGAAGTAAAAACATGGAAGAAAATGAGAGTAAATTGCAATCAAAGGGGGAAACAATTCCTGAGGACAAAGGTTATTGACTGGAGATCCTTCCTGAAATATCTAAATACCTAACATACCTCAAACAATGAGCTAATCCCTAGACAACAGATTTATATGCAACCAAGTCCAATCTCTTTTTAAAAGGTCTCAAGCAAAGCAATCACAAGACATAACTCTCGTTAATGGTACACTACTAAGCAGGCATGAGAAACCAATCTACTAAAGCCAATAAGCACCCTAAACATCTAATCTCTTAGGCTAGGATATGCAACTCTCTGAAACTACCATGTTCAGGCATTTCATCAAACGCCTTTTGGGTGCGGAAATGCCCATGTTCAGATTTCAGTTGATCAAAAGGACACCAGCATGAAGAACAGTGAAACAGAAGGGATCTAAAGACAAACAACTTAGGCAACTAGAGCTTAAACAGGAAATCAACATCAGCCTACCCCATCCTCAGGAACTTAAGGAACCTACTCACTACACATGGTGGGTATGAAAACAGGGAAACAAGGAAACAAGAATACTAAGCAGAACAACATGATCAAAAGTCAAGGTATAAAGATTAGCAAGAAAACTAAGCTGAAAACGTTATGAACAAAACGAAAACCCTAAGATGCAGAAGATGAAGATGATGAACAACAAGAACACAAACCCAGAAAAATAGAGCAGCAACGAAACAGTAACAAACCCAGAAATAATGATCAAGGCAAAAACGAGATTAAGATGGAAAATAGAAGATCAACATGCACCAGATAGATCACAACTTTAAACTAAACAGGAAAAAGAAGAAATCAGAACTAAAAAAAGACTTTTATAAGAAATCAAAAGTTTATCACCAAGAACATCAAAGGAAAATAGAGAGAAAAAAACCTAGACAAAAACATAAAAATGGTAACAAAAAAGAGGACTTTCCTAAAAGGAGATGTTTTTGGGTTTATATAGTATTTCTGAAAAACTCTAAAGACAAAACGTAATGATTGGCCTTGCTCTTTAAATCTGGTTCATGCAGGAAAGTTCTAAAAATGGCATTTGGTTGAGTCGTGGCTTAATGTGTCAATCGGGGTGAGAATGGGCGTGATTGAGGTGGCTTCAGCTTGGATTGGGCTATGTGTGAGATCGAGCCGAGGTCCTGTTGTGATCGAGCCAGAGACGTGATGTTGGTCGAGGCGCTGAAGAGAAACACCTTGAGGTGAAGATGTGTGCTCGAGGCAGTGATTGAGGCAGTTTCAGGGTCATGGTCGAGGCAGTTTTAGGTTTCGATCGAGGCAGTTTTAGGTTATGATCGAGGCAGTTTCAGGTTCTGATCGAGGTAGTTTCAGGCTCTGGTCTAGGCAATTCCAAGTTCTGATCGAGGCAGTTTTCAGGTTCTGATCGAGGCAGTTTTCAGGTTCTGATCGAGGCAGTTTTCAGGTTCTGCACCAGTATTCCTACACCATTTTCTTCTTCTTTTCCAAATTTTCACTTATGTTCTTAAAACTCTTGAAAGTCCTGAAAAATCTCTAAAATGCAAATGTATGCAAATGCTAATGCGAAAATCCGTAAAACTCGCAAACTTTCCAATAACATATATAAATGTAACATATGAATTGATAGGTCTAGAATTTAATCCTAGTCTATTACTGCATAGAACAGTTCAATGTAGCAAAGATAGGGTATCGAATCTACAGAGACCAGAATATTACACGATTCAGTTTCAATTCAAATCTGGCTACAACAAGAATAATAAGATTGATGGTTATCAAAATAGTAAATTAAAACGGTTTAAAACTTATAAAATTAAAGCGTCATGCATTAGGGAAACAACAGGTAATCAGGATTGAAAATCAATTTATTATGCAAAGATTTTCTTTGAAAATAATTCTCAACATGAAAGAAATAGATGGTTTAATCTCCTCTCAGAGTATTAACCATATGCTCAAATTATCAGAGATAAACTCTCGTCGTCTTTTAAATAACAAAACATACATTAAAGATCATATTCAATTGTTCACAAGCAATCAAGACAATACTCTCGCAAGCAAAATCACTTATTCATCTAGACTAGATCCAACTTCTAAACCAAATCTCTTTGTGTTTATCAGTTTAATATCATTGAACTAGTTAGCTACTCTAATTCATGCATTAATAACAAGTCTAGACTAAGAACCTAACAATTATCATCCCCTTATGACAAATCTAACAATCAAACCCTGAAATCCCTGGGAAACCCTAAAACCTAACTGTGGAACTACTCAGACATTGCAAAGCATGAACAACACAAAGAACACATATTTAAATTAGATATTGATAAATAAAGAGGTTCATAAATCTTCTCCCAAATACAGAGTTTCAGAATCTTCTCTTCTCAGTAATTCTCTCAGAAATAAAATAAAGCTTAAGAAAATAATAAACCTAAGCAAACAAAGCTTTTATAGTTTAAAAGAAATAAAATAGAAATAGGAAATCTTGATAAATCTTGAGAACACATGTGCAAAAATATGGAAAATCTCCAAATTTCTCGCAGGAGGCTGTACTGGTCGGTCTGGGTGCTCCGGGTCGGTCTGGACCGATCGGTCTGAGTTTTCTGATTTTTCCAGGGACTTTAGACCGATCGGTCTGGCTTGTACCTGCTTCATCTGCGAGGCAGCTTGACCAGTCTTCAGTAAAATAGCCATAACTTTTGATTGCACCGATGGATCGACTTCAAACCACTTGCATATGAAAGCTAACTCACTAAACAGATAACAGCTCTTATCGATTTTCCTTCTCCAAAAACTCCCAAAGAAAGCTAACATCCCACCGATCGCATCGCCGCGCTCAACCGATTCATCTCCCGCTCAACCGATCGTTGTCTACCCTTCTATCAACAACTAAAGGGAAACAAAAGGTTGGAATGGGATGGCGAGTGCAAAAAGCGTTCCAACAAATGAAATCCTACCTCTCGCAACCACCGCGCGAAAGCTATGCCCATACTTCCAATCTTATCCAATCGCCATTTTAACGAGCTACCCCATCCACACCATCTTGCATAGCCCACCACAGTTTGGACGTATAATCAAGTGGGCCATCAAACTCAGCGAATATAATATTGAGTACCATGGATGTACGAGCGTTAAAAGCAAAGTGTTAGCCGATTTCATCACATAAAATACCACCCGAGCTTGCATGCAGCAAAACAAGTAACAAAATCTGGAAGCTATACATCGACGGATCCTCATGCCCCAAAGCGCCGACATTGGCATCCAACTCGAGTCACCAACGAAAGACGCCCTGGAGTAATCTTTCTGCCTTGGTTTTACCGCATCCAAAAATGAATCAGAATACAAAGCCATAATTGCCGATATACGCCTTGCGAGGGCCTTGGTGCTAAGTTGATTCATGCCTTGATGGTCAATTCAATGGAGAATACGACGCCAAGAACGACTGATGGACAAATACCTCGCAGTACTCAAACAGATTGCTTCATAGTTTGACGTTTTCCAAGTCACCAAAACCTTAAGAGCAGAAAATCAAACCACCGACGCATTAGTCCCAATCACATCAGGACCAAAGAACCAAAGTCAGATTCATGTTAAGATCATCGAACAGCAAAACATATACCCAAACGTCATTGCAGTAGACAATACTATCCATGCCGCAAGTATGGACAACACGGAGATCGACACCAACGATTGGCAAACCGAAATCCTCAATTACCTGCTTAGCAGGCACCACCCCAAGCGACAAGTGTAAGGCGCGCCACCTCAAGGCACGAAGCGCAAATTACACAAAAGTAGAGCAGGCCCTATACTGAAAAAGCGTGCATGGCATACTCCTAACCTGCATCAGCAAAGACGAAGCCACCAGGGTCATAGCCAAAGCTCGCAACGGTGCCTGTGGAAATCACTTTGGGGATGCCCTCTCGCCCTTCGAATAAGACGTCATGGACATTACTGGCCTACTGTGACCACTAAATGCCACGAATACGCCAAACGCTGCGAACAATGTCAATGACACGCACCACTCAACCACACACCCACAGAGCTGCTCAGGTCGGCGGTCACCCCATACCCATTCATGCGTTAGAGTATAGATGTTGTTAGCCCTTTCCCAGAATCAAGAAAAAAGAAGTATTTACTCGTTATGACCAACTATTTCACCAAATGGGTTGAAGCTTATTCTAAAATACTAGCCGACAAGGTTCGAAGCTTCAGATAGTAGGACTTTTCCACTAGTTTTCAATTCCGATTACACTATCATGCCATTGTAGTATAATAGGTGTCAATCCAAATGGATGAAGAAATTAACCATTCTAAATGCAAATGGAACTACTAATTCAAGCCAAGCCAGAAAATGGGTTTTTATCTAACAAGCCCTAAACGAACAAAAGATGCAGAATATAAACAGGACATAAAAGGTGACATGCATAAAAGAAAACTAAGGAAAACATCAAGTGAAGTAAAAACATGGAAGAAAATGAGGGTAAATTGCAATCAAAGCGGGAAACAGTTCCTGAGGACAAAGGTTATTGACTGGAGATCCTTCCTGAAATATCTAAATACCTAACATACCTCAAACAATGAGCTAATCCCTAGACAACATATTTATATGCAACCAAGTCCAATCTCTTGTTAAATGGTCTCAAGCAAAGCAATCACAAGACCTAACTCTCGTTAACGGTACACTACTAAGCAGGCATGATAAACCAATCTACTAAAGCCAATAAGCACCCTAAACATCTAATCTCTTAGGCTAGGATATGCAACTCTCTGAAATTACCATGTTCAGGCATTTCATCAGACGCATTTTGTGTGCAGAAATGCCCAAGTTCAGATTTCAGTTGATCAAAAGGAAACCAGCATGAAGAACAGTGAAACAGAAGGGATCTAAAGACAAACAACTTAGGCAACTAGAGCTTAAACATGAAATCAACATCAGCCTACCCCATCCTCAGGAACTTAAGGAACCTACTCACTACACATGGTGGGTATGAAAACAGGGAAACAAGGAAACGAGAATACTAAGCAGAACAACATGATCAAAAGTCAAGGTATGAAGATTAGCAAGAACACTAAGCTGAAAACATGATGAACAAAACGAAAACCCTAAGATGCAGAAGATGAAGATGATGAACAACAAGAACACAAACCTAGAAAAATAGAGCAGCAACGAAACAATAACAAACCCAGAAATAATGATTAAGGCAAAAACGAGATTAAGATGGAAAATAGAAGATCAACATGCACCAGATAGATCACAACCTTAAACTAAACAGGAAAAAGAAGAAATCAGAACTAAAAAAACACTTTTATAAGAAATCAAAATTTTATCACCAAGAACATCAAAGGAAAATAGAGAGAAAAAAACCTAGACAAAAACATAAAAATGGTAACAAAAAAGAGGACTTTCCTAAAAGGAGATGTTTTTGGGTTTATATAGTATTTCTAAAAAACTCTAAAGAAAAAACGTAATGATTGGCCTTGCTCTTTAAATCTGGTTCATGTAGGAAAGTTCTAAAAATTGCATTTGGTTGAGTCGTGGCTTAATGTGTCAATCAAGGTGAGAATGGGCGTGATTGAGGTGGCTTCAGCTTGGATTGGGCTATGCGTGAGATCAAGCCGAGGTCCTGTTGTGATCAAGCCAGAGACGTGATGTTGGTCGAGGCGCTGAAGAGAAACACCTTGAGGTGAAGATGTGTGCTCGAGGCATTGATTGAGGAAGTTTCAAGGTCATGGTCGAGGGAGTTTCAGGTTTCGATCGAGGCAGTTTCAGGTTCTGATCGAGGCAGTTTCAGGTTCTGATCGAGGTAGTTTCAGGCTCTGGCCTAGACAGTTCTAAGTTCTGATCGAGGCAGATTTCAGGTTCTGATCGAGGCAGTTTTCAGGTTCTGCACCAGCATTCCTACACCATTTTCTTCTTCTTGTCCAAATTTTCACTTATGTTCTTAAAGCTCCTGAAAGTCCTGAAAAATCTCTAAAATGAAATGTATGCAAATGCTAATGCAAAATCCCTAAAACTTGCAAAATTTCCAATAAAATCTATAAATGTAACATATGAATTGATAGGTCTAGAATTTAATCCTAGTCTATTACTGCAAAGAACAGCTCAATGTAGCAAAGATAGGATATCGAATCTACAGAGACCAGAATAGTACACGATTCACTTTCAATTCAAATATGTCTACAGCAAGAATAATAAGATTGATGGTTATCAAAATAGTAAATTAAAACGGTTTAAAACTTATAAAATTAAAACGTCAGGCATTAGGGAAACAACAAGTAATCAGGATTGAAAATCAATTTATTATGCAGAGATTTTCTTTGAAAGTAGTTCTCAACATGAAAGATATAGATGGTTTAATCTCCTCTCGGAGTATTAAACCCTATGCTCAAATTATCAGAGATAAACTCTCGTCGTCTTTTAAATAACAAAACATGCATTAAAGATCAGATTCAATTGTTCACAAGCAATCAAGACAATACTCTCGCAAGAAAAATCACTTATTCATCTAGACTAGATCCAACTTCTAAACCAAATCTCTTTGTGTTTTAATATCAATGAACTAGTTAGCTACTCTAATTCATGCATTAATAACAAGTCTAGACTAAGAACCTAACAATTATCATCCCCTTATGACAAATCTAACAATCAAACCCTGAAATCCCTGAGAAACCCTAAAACCTAACTATGGAACTACTCAGACATTGCAAAGCATGAACAACACAATATCAGAGAAGAACACATATTTAAATTAGATATTGATAAATAAAAAGGTTCATAAATCTTCTCCCAAATACAGAGTTTCAGAATCTTCTCTCCTTAGAAATTCTCTCAGAAATAAAATAAAGCTTAAGAAAATAATAAACCTAAGCAAACAAAGCTTTTTAGTTTAAAAGAAATAAAATAGAAATAGGAAATCTTGATAAATCTTGAGAACACATGTGCAAAAATATGGAAAATCTCCAAATTTCTCGCGGGAGGCTAGATTGGTTGGTCTGGGTGCTCCGGGTCGGTTTGGACCGATCGGTCCAGCTTGGACCGATCGGTTTGGCTTGCACCTGCTTCATCTGCGAGGCAGCTTGACGAGTCTTCAGTAAAATAGCCATAACTTTTGATTGCACCGATGGATCGACTTCAAACCACTTGCATATGAAAGCTAACTCACGTGGCTAACATCTTCAAACGTTGGAAATTGTCAGACCTTTTCTGCCGGATTTTGCACCTGAATATGCCAATTTGCATCCAAAACGTCCCGAACACCTAAAACCTGTAAACATACCAATTTTGCAGAGAAAAGCTCGGATAACATTGAATAAAAAGCATAAATGCTTACTATAAANACCACACAGAAACTCACAAAATCTCAAAAACTATAAGTACAGTTTCAAGTCCAAAAGACACCAATCTCAAATAACTACTTTGATTTAATTGTTTACCACCACTAAACTAACAACCTGTTTCTTACTCTAAATCCCAAATCAATCAAGTATCAAATCATTTCAACAAGCTCTTTAAATTCAATTAAGTTTATATTCATGCATTCTCACCTATGTTATATCAATCAATTTACTCAAGTACCTCTTCTATCGAAATGGCCATACCAAACAGAGTATCATCCGACTTCCGGTCTTGATTATTTTTCTCCCTTTCTCCCTTTTTTTTCTAAAGATTCGCACTTTTCTGCGTTTTTTTTCTTTTTCTATTTTTTCATTCTTTTCATGTTCGCACTTTTCTGCGTTCTCGTGATTCTAACTGTTTTTTTAACAGCCCCGGCAATGATTACGGACTACAAGGTCACGCTTTCAACACTTTTTCTACCAGTTTTTATCATTTTTCTGAAGGGAGAGAGAGAAAGGATCTGGACCGTACTGAAAGAACTTGTCGGTTTTACAGAACACTGAAGAGCAAGGTACCTAATTCTCAAAGTAAATTAACACCATAAGCAAGAATAATTTAAATTTAAATTAAGTCCTATCATGACAGAGCTAGCATCAATTCATCAATAACTCAAAAGACCAGAACTTT
>OVBE01008736.1:0-16819 GCA_900406425.1 Iberis pinnata | reverse complement strand
TACAAGTTTAGCAGGCATAAATGCCTACTAAAATGCATTAAATCTGAATAATATCATGCATCAAGCGACTGATGCAATGACTTCTCAAATTGGCCTATCATACGTTCATGGATATGCCACCCGCAGACCAGAAATACTGATTTTATTGTATTGCGGTACGAACTATATCAATTTACCAACAAACTTATATATATATATATATATATAGTTACTAACACAAAACCTATAAACTTTATATCTCGAGTACAACTTGGAACCTCTGATGAGCCGTGAGGTCCAGAGGAAGTTTTATGCACGAGCGTCCAAGACGTACATTCAGCACGTGTACGCATAGAAGCATAGTTGGTTTGTAGAGGGAAATAAGCATAACATGATGCCTGATGAAGTCTTTGAAGGATTCCTCAAATATTGGGAGAAAGAGAAGACGAAGGAAAAAGCAATGACGAACAAGAAAAACCGGATGAGTACCCGAGATGGCAAGAGGATCACGACTACGAACACCGTTTCGAAGAGTGCGGTCACTCGAGCTGATGAGATGGTATGAAACATTTTCATTATACCAAACTTAATAATATGTATAATCAATTCTAATTTGATTCCCAATTTTAAATTAGGAACGTGAGATTAGACATCGACCAGGGTCTATCGAGCTTATATATAGAGGACATCCACACGAACAAGACGACGGATCATGTATAAGATCCGGTTGTTCGTGAGGTTGTCCACACGACATTGGCGGCTATTCCAGGAGCGGGCATCTTAGGCTTCCGTTGATAGTGACGCACTCCCGCTTGATACCCAGTACGAGATTGCGTCTCAGGTATGTAATATGTTAGTTACATTTTAAATTATAATTTAACATAATGGTTTATTTTAGCATAATATTTTGGTTTTTGTTTCTTGTAGGCTACGAAGAAACATAAGGGGCGCATGTTAGGTCTCGGGACCATGGCCTCTTTATGTTTTCCGGGATCCTCTCGATCGAGGGATTCCGTTTAGGAGGAGCAGATGCGGCAGAAGGACACAACTATGGATACGATGCAGCAGGAGATGACTGAGATGCAGGTCGCGCACATGGAGCAAGAAGCTCGCGTCATAGCCTAACTCAAAACCCAACAGGAGGGGATGCAATGTCAGATGGAAGAGAGACTGAAGGCGACTATGGATTCGTTCATGGCGCAAATGGCGCATCGGTACCCGCCACCACCACCACCCCAGTAGTATAGTTTCTATTTTTTAGATTTTTAACGTTGTTGATCGAATATTTGTACTATTTTGAATTTTTTAAAATATTTTTCAAATTTTTTATTTTTATGAATATTTTTAGAATTTTAATTATAATTTAATTATTAATTAATAGATATATGTTATTATTATTTAATAATATTTTTATTTAAAAATATATGATCCGTTAGTAATCCGTAAGGATTTACTAACGGACATAATCCGTCAGGAAATAGTCATCAGTATTTTTGTCACTAATCCGTCAGGAATTCCTGACGGATTAGTGACAGATAATTCTTGACGGATTAGTGACGACACCCTTATTGACGGTTTATCCGTCAGCAGTCCATCCAGAAATGTCCGTCACTAATCCGTCAGAAATTTCTATTCGTAATGGATTCGTGACGGATTTGTCTGTCACGTTTGATCTTTTTTCCTATAGTGATTCTTTGAAGATGTCTTTAGGGTTACTCTATTTATAGAGTGGAAAAGTGAAAACCCTAGAGTGTAAAATAGAGTTGGATTGAAGAAAATTTCACCATAAAATAAAATTTTACTCTATAATAGGAATGAGTTGGAAATGTTCTTAAGCTACCGAGACTCTATTAATCTTCAACGAGGAGAAAGCTTCTCTTCCTCCAACTTTAATAACCATGTCGTTTTCTTTACCACGAACAATACACTTGAAACCTATATTGTATTTGTGTCTATTTCTTTTCCATTATAGAAACAGTTTAAGTATTTGAAAACTTAGGTGTTNAACATATTTTTCCGACATTTATTTGTTTCGGGTTTGAGTGTGCAAGATCTTTACGAAATCGAGATACCCCAAGGGAACACAAGTGGTAAAGTTTTATTTACCCTGCTCTTAAATTTTTTTGATTTTGTTGTTTGTCATATTTTTGTGATTCATAAACTGAAATTCTCACTTTTAATGAATTGAATTGCATTTTACTTCTTTGCGGCGATTTAGATGTTGTAACTCGTAAAGTTCGTTCATATCATATAAGTTATTATTTTTCTAAATCTATAATCTACTATAAATTAAAAGAAAAAACACTTTTTAAATAACCTTTTCTTTAATAATTAATTACATGTTTTGTCACTTACACTATCTTTATATCCAAACACTTTTATTATGACTTTTTAAATTTTTTTTATTTAAAAAAACTCTTTAATTTAATAATTAGTTACATGTTTTTTTCAAATATTTTTTTTATTTAAATTAATAATTCGATTTTAATTTCATTTCAAATTTTAAAAAATTATTTTTACTTCACTAAGAAAATATAGTATAAAAAAAATACAAATCTACTATATATTAAAAGGAAAGACACTTTTTCAAATAACCATTTTCTTTGATAATTAATTACATGATTTGTCACTTAAACTATCCTTATATCCAAACACTCTTATTATGAATTTTTAATTTTTTATTTAAAAATTCTCTTTAGTTTAATAATTAGTTACATATTTTTTTCAAATATTTTTTATTTAAATTAGGAAATTCGTTTTTAATTTCACTTCAATTTAAAAAAATATTTTTAGTTTCTTCTCTAACAAAATATAGCATAAAAATATAAATGTAATATTAGAATATTAACATTTTAAAATAAATAATTTAAACGTTGTTAGTATTTGAAATAATATAA
This sequence comes from Iberis pinnata, assembly GCA_900406425.1. NCBI lineage: Eukaryota > Viridiplantae > Streptophyta > Magnoliopsida > Brassicales > Brassicaceae > Iberis > Iberis pinnata. The sequence continues at coordinate 13,943 of OVBE01008736.1, read as the reverse complement.
ACTAATTTATTTAAATTAGAAATATATTTACAAGATTTATATTATTAAAATTATTTATCTTAATTAATAAATCAATCTAGTATATATTTTTAATTATATATATATATACATCATATTTTAAAATTTTCAATTTACAAAGTAAATAATAGTATGTTTAGTATGTTTTATATTGTAAAATTATGTATTTTCTATATTACACTTTTACTTGTATTTACATATTTATATTTGTCTACAAAATTGATAGTCATTATATAAAAATTTTATATATTGATACATAAAATTTATTTAAAATACTATAATATTTAATTTATATTTTATAACATGTTTCACGTAGTGTATTAAATGATTCAATAAGGTGAAACAATGGTTCAATGCTTGTTCTATCATGTTTACTAGTTATCGTAAGGACACTCTTATACTTATATCATTTAAGTTTTAATACAAAAATTTACTAATACCGTCAACATTTTTAAAAATATAATTCATAGACAGCGACTATTCTCCTAATTATCATTAAGATGAAGCTATAAATACAAATGAAACAATACCGTTAACCTTTTTAGCTTTTGTTTTTCTATCACAATAATCTTGTAACCTGATCGGTTCAATAATCTAAATTCTATTAAAAGAAAATTTACACTTGAATAACTAAATTATGTCATTGATTTACAAAATAGTAGAAATAAGAAAAAATTAGGAGAATAGGCACTAATATGTTTACTAATTTGGAGAACATGTACCTTTTGATTTTCTTTGTAATAAAGTACTTTTACCTAAGTCAATTACAGTCTTATCCCTCTCTATCATTTCAGGAAAAACATTTATATAATATTAAAATTTATATTAAAATTTTAATAAATAGAATTCGACATGGTTTTAATAATTAAATCATTAAGGAAAGAAGCCTCTTTTTGCTTAGGTTTTTTGGGAGCCGACTTCATCTTCTCCAAAGTAATATACTCCTGCGTTTTGGTCTCCGACGGATTTTCCAATTCTCCGGCGAGGTCTACAATTTCTGGTGATTATTCGATTTCTTATTAAAGGTTTGATTTATAATACTTTAAGTGCAGCTGTTACTCTTTTAGATGCATCGTGAGTGTATAATCATCTTTTATCATCAATGCATCTACTCATTTTTCAATGATTACTTCATCTGTTTATTGCTTTAAAACAATTATGTTATTGGATTTGATATCAACCAACAATCTTTTGAAACAACAAGTGATCATATCGTTCAACTCTTATTCATCTGTTAACTTTTCATTCAAAATCAAGGAAATTCTTTGATTTTTTTGTTTTTTGGATATTAGGAGATGCTTTGTTTCTGGTTTTTAGTATTTACATGCCTCATCTTTCGTAAATCAAAATTCTTTGAATATACTGCATACACATGCATATAAATTATACACGTGAATTAGAATTAAACATATGAACCACATCTATTCATGTGAATAGTAGTGTAAATGTGATCATATCATTCAACTCTTATTCAGCATTTTTTGATGTCATATTATGTTTAGATTGTGATGTAGACATTTTATGAATTGCGTTCATTCATGTGTTTGAATTTTTGCAACATTCAACAAGTCGGATTGTAAGTTTCAGCCTAATAATTAGGTGGATGATGCAATGGAATGTGCTCATATGGTTGTGGAGGATACAAGACAGGGTACTCAGAAGGATGTAATGAAGGGTGCACAAGTTGACTTGCCAGATGATTCTCGTAACAATGATCGATTAAGAAAGGTGTTGTTTTCTTAATATTCAGTCTTGTCCTTTATTTAGATTTCCGTTATTAGTTCTCCGCCTTCATCTTGTATTTCTAATGTTTTCGTTATTTACGCTGCATGAAAAAGCTGATTGATGGAACTACTCAAGATATTAGCATTCCCAACCGCACGAGACGCATATGTAATCCTTCAGCAGTAACCAAATCTCCGTACACACAAGAGTCTAGGAAACAAGAGGTGCAATCAAGAGTTCATTCATTATTAATGTACAATCACTTTAACCAATGTAAATGTTGTAATGTGGTAGGTAGAAATTGATCTACGTTTATTATATTGAATTGAACTTTTTAGCAATTGTGTTTGTTTTACATGAACAATATATATACGCATGAACAAAATAATTAATCAAATTTTTTCATGTGAACAATTTAAATACACGTGAATAAAATTCATTCATATGTACAAGTGACATACATATGAACATACTGCATTCATGTGAATATACGTAACACAAATGATTTAGTACCCACTAAAATAACCATAATTTCCTCATATTGATCTACGTTTAAAACAAAATCAAGAATCTTTCATAGTTTCCTTATATTGATCTACGATTATTATATGCTCACTGTCAATTTTTACTTTCCTAATTTTTTTGTGTGACTACTTTCCTAAAAGATACACATTAAAATTGTTGTTTACTTTAAAATAATTAAATCTTACTTTTCTATTTTAATTACATATATACTACAAATGATTCAAATTAATAATGCAAGGTTATTTTCGAATTTTTTTCTTACACTTTCCAAAAAACCACCCAAACTACAAATTTTGGACACAACACCACATATTTTTCTAATTACAAATAAAAAAGCACTTCATTTACTAAAATACTCTAGAAATAACAACCATTAGGCTACTTAACCTTTATTCTTTTTCAGCTTTTTGATTCAATAATATTTGTCCGAATCAATTTTTAAATTTTTTTTTTAATCATATGTGCTAAAAGACCATAAAAATAAGTTTTGGAAGTCTTCATCCACACAAGGATTAACTTTTGATTAGTATATATAAGAAATGTCAAAATTTTATTATATAGTACACAAATGATTGTAAGAATATATTAAATGAGTGTGAACTGCTTTTGTTTTGTACTTGACAGATGCTTTAAACCATTAAACAAAGTCCCTAAAAAAAAAATCAACAAACTACTCCAAAATTCTTAATTAAAAATTAAAACGTCCTCCTTTTACTCCCTCGCTACCATAAAACCCTAGTTTTTACCAAACTCAAACTTTTCAAAGTCCGGTAAAGCATCATAAAGAATGTCTTAACTGGTAATATCATATAATTTTGTATAATTCTAATTTGGCAACGAATTTTATTGAATCTCTTTCTGGTATGTCTATCTTGCAATTTGGTTTTGTTTATCGTTTCTTAGTGGACTGCTAATAGTAGAAAGATTAATTGTTTCTTNTTTTTTTTTAATCATATGTGCTAAAAGACCATAAAAATAAGTTTTGGAAGTCTTCATCCACACAAGGATTAACTTTTGATTAGTATATATAAGAAATGTCAAAATTTTATTATATAGTACACAAATGATTGTAAGAATATATTAAATGAGTGTGAACTGCTTTTGTTTTGTACTTGACAGATGCTTTAAACCATTAAACAAAGTCCCTAAAAAAAAAATCAACAAACTACTCCAAAATTCTTAATTAAAAATTAAAACGTCCTCCTTTTACTCCCTCGCTACCATAAAACCCTAGTTTTTACCAAACTCAAACTTTTCAAAGTCCGGTAAAGCATCATAAAGAATGTCTTAACTGGTAATATCATATAATTTTGTATAATTCTAATTTGGCAACGAATTTTATTGAATCTCTTTCTGGTATGTCTATCTTGCAATTCGGTTTTGTTTATCGTTTCTTAGTGGACTGCTAATAGTAGAAAGATTAATTGTTTCTTTTAACTTTAGGAATGCATGATTCCAGTAGTGGATTCTGTTTTTGCTAGTACCAGTTATCTATTGGTGTTTTCTGGGAAATAGATGAATGTCACTATATTTGAAGGCTACTTTGGAAATAGTTGACAATTATGTAATTTCAAGTCAAAAGTCGTTTCGGATTTTTAGTCAAAGCACAATATGTCTTTTTTTGGAGTTGGCTAAGACTTGAACAATGCCTTTCTTTGTATATTTATCTTATTGTTAACAATCGGTTTAACCTTCTTATATTTGTTGTGTTTACACTTATAATGGTTATCAACTTCATGGTTTATCCTCTTGAAAGGATGATCTTTGTACTTAAATTCCTCTCCATTCATTTAAACTAACAAAAAAGTATGGGTTTGACAAAACATTGAAAATGAGTATTTCTTGTCGGCTACTTTTATTTTAGTTAGGCTATTTGGTATCCCCAAAAACGTTGAAAGTTTTTCAGTCATACCGTTTCAAAACACAACTTTTTGTAATGATAAAAAGATACAACTTACTTCTTTTTGTTAAATACTAGATTTGTCTATTCCTAAATACTTGTTGTTTTAGATTTTGCACACATATTAATAAAATTAATTTTTATTTTTTCTAATACTTATTCATTAGTTTAATAATACTAAATATTATCGCTCTCCATTCATTATTGGTTAAAAATTAAAGTAAAGCCAATAGTTGTGAAGTGTGATTTCCAATACCATAAATATATATTAATTATATCTAAAACATCAAATATTGTGGAACAAAAATAAAAAGCTAAAACATCATTCTTTTAGGAACGGATGCAGTAGTAAATATATCCAATATATTAAAAGAGAAGACATTTTTTTGTAAAACACTTTAGTTTGATAATTAGTTACTTGATTGCCACTTACACTATTTCTATATCCAAAAACTCTCATTATGATTTTTAATTATTTTTATTAAAAAACTTTTAATTTAATAATTAATTACGTATTTTTTCAAAGATATTTTTATTTAAATTAGGAAATTTGTTTTTAGTTTCATGTAAATTTTAAAAAATTATTTTAGTTTATTCTCTAAGAAAATATAAATGTAATATATACAATATTAACGTGTAAAATAAATAATTTAAACGTTGTTAGTATTGGAAAAAATATAAACTAATATATTTAAATTTGAAATATGTTTTTAAAATTTAGATTATTAAAATTATTTATCTAATTAATAAACCAATCTAACATATATTTTAGATTATCTATATATACTGTATATTTTAAAATTGTCCAATTTACAAAATAAATAATAGTATGTTTAGTACATTTTACATTATGAAATTATATATTTCCTATAACACATTTTTACTTCAATATTTACATATATATATATATATATATATATATTGAAAAACTTCATAATTAATATATAATGATACATAAAACTTATTTATAATACCATAATTTTGAATTTATATTTTATAATAAATTCATGCGCATTGCGCGGAACATCATCTAGTACTATACGATTTTAACAAATAATACAAAAAAAGAATGAATAAACTAAAACTACAAAAGTACTAAACTACGTGTAGAACAACTTCAACTACAACCAAAATATAGCTAACTTTTTGTTGTTGCTGTAATATAATATTTCTTGGAATAAAAAACTTTGTACTTATTTAAATTCTTAAACAATTAAAAAAGTTAAAATTCACTGACCCAACATTGTATCATTGTGACACACTTGACCTTTATTTGAAGGTATGACTAGACTAACCCAACATTGTGGATAAAAAATCTAAAATACTTGAGTTTTTGTAAAAACTACAGGTTTACCATTTTGATTTATTTTTACACCCAAAAATCCCAAAAATAATTAAATAATAAAAAACAGAAAATTTACATTTTATTTCATAAAAACTAAACAAAACTTTTTGCATTCGTCGTCGCCGATTTTTCATCTTTGTCATTGCCGATTTTCCATCTTCGTCGTTGCTTTATCTCGCCGTTCTCCGTGTTTGTTGGTTTTTCCTGTTGGTTCATCTTCTTTGTTCCTTCGTGTAGCGTCATCTTCTTCTAGGCTTTTGTTCGTCTCCCTTCGTCTTTGTCTTCGCCGTTCTTTCATTTTCATCTTCATTGTTCATTTTTCCTCATCGTGACTTCGTTATCCATATCAGGTCCCCCTTCGTCTTTGTCTTTGCCGTTCTTTCATTTTCCTCGCCGTGAAGACTTCATTTTCCTTGCCGTCACTTCGTCTTCGCCGTTCTTTCGTTTTCGTCTTCGCCGTTAGTTGTTCTTTGCAGTTTTTTAATTTATTACTGCAGATTTGTGTTTGCAGTTTTCATTGTAAAGCAGATTTGTATTATCTATTGCAGATTTTCGCAGATTTGTTATTTCTATTACAAATTTATTTTATATTGCAAATTTTTATTTTCTATTGCAGAATTGTTTTTGCAGTTTAGTTTTTCTATTGCAGATTTGTTTAGTTTTCCCATAATTGTTCTTAATTACAATTTTGATTTTATGCTGGAGATTTTTACATAGGTATGACTGGATATCCATCTAAGTTGTATCCTGGTATTGACGACATCCAAGAGAGAAGCATCAACCACACTTTGTTTTGCAAAAGGCTTCGTGACAACAAAGGAAAAATAGGAGAAGATGCTTGGGAAGCGTTGAAGAAAACTTCATTTGGTGTTTTCTTGAAATTGACGGACATGACTAGTTATATATTCTCATCTTCCACAGTCTGTTATTATTTGTGACATCAGTTATCAGTGAACAATAGACGTGAGATATGGTTTACAATTGACTGTAGACCACAAAGGTTTTCTACAATTATATGTAGATTTGTATTATATCGCAAAGTTTTTTTTGAAGCATTTGAGTTTTATGTAGTATGATGGTTGACTACCATTATGCGTTTTCTATTGTATGTTCATGTCAGACATATGATCCCGATCACCCCGGACGCAATGTATCCTAGTTGGCCTGACAATAGTCTCCAAGTTGATCCTAGGCTTGATAAGTTGATTAAAGATCTGATGAATGATGCCTTGCTCCCAAACTAATGGCATGTTGAAATTGATAATTCTCAGCTTGCATTGGTTGTTGAGGGAGGAAAAAAGAGGAAGGTTGGAGACGAGAATAAGAGTAAAAAAAGGACAGAAGGTTAAAGAAGAAGGTTCTTCGAAGGTTAGTGTTGACGACACACTAACGAAGTTGGTGCAGTCCGTGGCCACCTTAGTCAGAAGGATGGAAGCATCTATGAACAATCATTTCACAAGTTTGGAATGCAAGACTGACGCATTACAAGATGATGTGCAGATATTGTAGGAGAGAAAAAGAAAATTTGTTGAACTAGTATATGAGGAAGTGGAGACGCCGTTTGATTATGCCTTTTTCAAACATATCTCATGTATTTATTGTTATTAATATGAGATTTAATTTTTTGAGTAGTCTTGGTTGGTGAGGGCAGATCAAGAGAAATGTGAGGATAATTGTCCTAGCCTGAAGGTGGAAAAGAAGAGAACACCACTGAGAAAGGAGCCCATTCTCAAAAAAAGGAAAAGAGAGATGCATTGGCTAAGGAGAAAAGATCTCGTGTGAGTACGAGGAAGAAAACATGGTGCTTAGAGAAGAAACCGAAGGTTAAGCAAGAAAAAGTGTACGAAAATAGGAAGAATCCAAAGAAAGTTGTAAAACCAATCTCACATGACTTTGATTTTGTTGAAGATGTTACAGAAAATGTGGCAAAGGAGGACCTAAAAATGGCCTCTAGTTCTGATTCCGAGGATGAGAGGAAGGCCAAAGCTATTGGGAAAACACTGGATATGGTGCTGAAGGCAATCAAATGTGTGGATCCGGCTACACCAGTGGAAAAGAGAGTCCCTATACTGGCTCCTACTCAGCTTCCTCCTTACGTAGGAAACTCTACGGTGAAATGTATCATAAACACATATCTTCATCAAATGATTATGATCCAATGGCTGTTGTGGCAGAAGACAAGCTTCTAGCGTTGATGGAGTTTATTAACGTTGATAAGTATGTATCACACAACTTTCACCTAACAATAACAAGAACTTCTATTGCAGATTTGTTTTTCGCAAATTTATTTTCTATTGCAGATTGGTTTTGTGGTTTTATTTTCTACTGCAGATTTATTTTATTTATTGTAGATTTATTTTATATTACATATTTATTATTGCAAATTAATACTGACATTTTCTCTTCTGATTGTAGGGAACAACCGTTAGGAAGCTCAAGTCCTAAAGATGAGTTCTTCAAAGAGATTATTTTACCTAGGGACCTATGACCTAAATAAGACTATGGATGATTAAGAGATTCCGTAAGTGTTTGCAAATTTTTAATCTCTATTGCATATTTATTTCTATGGTTAATTTTGGAGATTTGTGTTTCTATTACAGTTTTATTTGTTGTATTGCTTTATATTTTATTCTACATATTTGTTTACTTACTTTGACCTCTCTCTTTGCAGCACATAGAGGAGGCGTTGAAGATGTTCCGGTTGAGATCGATGCGTCCAAACTCTCCTTACAGACCCAAAGTTGCTTTCTACCATTGTTGTTTTTTTATCTTGGTACAATGACTACCCAAATTTTAAAATGGATCCAAAGAAGTTCTTGTTTTCGTCGGAATACACCGACCAATTCATGGGTCTTACTCATGCGGACTCAAAAATTAATAACGCTTGGTATATTGACATTGACAACCTATATGATTGTGTCAGTGTGAAAAGAGATCATCGGGTAGCTATTGACGTGAACTTCAACACGAGAATGATAAATGTATATGATTATATCCCTCATCATGCAACTGATGCTAAAATTTTCAAGGTTTGTGACCATGTACGCAAAATGATGCCATTGTTTCTTAACGCTATGGTCTCTAGAGACTTCGGGAAGAAGTCTCTCGCTCAGTTTGAGGTGAAAAGAGTTAAGAAAAATGTATCAGTGAACCGAAAGCCAGAAGATTGTGGTATTTACTCTATCAAGTACATTGAGTGTCTTGTTTTGAGGTGGAGCTTCGAAGGTCTATGCGATGGGAATATTCAGGCCATCCGGGAAAGACTTGAGGCTGAGATATTCAACGAGTTACCACGGATTTCACTTGTTGCATCAACTTATCAATTACCCCGACGGGCTGAGATTATAGTTCCTCACCTAAAGGTTGAATCTATTTGACCTTTTCACAAGTTATGGAGTCGTTTATTCATTGTTATATGTGACGTTGTAGATATATTTTGTATATTTTGTAATGCAAATATTTTTTCATTAACATTGTCGATATATTTAATTTGTGTAGCTAATTTATTTGAATGTTATGTTGCATATTTAATTTAATGTTATGTTGCATATCTATCTTGTGTTGCAGATTTATTTTTATGTTATATTGCTAATTTATTTTATGTTGTAGATTTATTTTAATGTTATGTTGCAGATTTATTTTGTGTTACAGATTTAAATATAAAAATAGCACTAAATAACAGAGCATATGAAAGAGTTCAAAACATGATAAACAACAATAAGAAATTATTTAATTGAACATTAATAACCAGGCTCATGACCGTATGGTCCTCCAAAACTTTTAAAACTGCAACCCTTCTTCTCAAATCCAATGATAACAGGTTTTTTTATGTTGCAATTCCTTATCCACACAATGTTATCATGTCATTGTAGCATAGGAAATGTGTCAATCCAATTTGGGGTGATGCTAACAATCAAGATTGCAATGATTTTTTTAAGTCAAGCTAACAATAAAGGGGGGGGGGGTTTGCTAACATGTCCTAAGGGAATAAAAGATGCATAAAACTAAAACAAAAAACAAATATGAGCATGCATAAGTAAAAAGGATAAATGACAAGTGAAGTAAAAACAGAGGAAATAAAAGAGTGAAAGATGCAATCAAAGAAATGGTCCCTAAGGATGGAGTAATTGGGTAGCGTTCCTCCTAAAACTCCCTAAGTGTCTAACATACCTCAAAGTCTCAAAAAATGAGCTATCCCTAGACGATAGATTCATAGGCAATCAAATCCAATTCTTTGACAGAGGAAATCAAACTAGGTGGTATCTAGACCTAACTTCTGTTAGCGGAACTATAGCTAATAGGCATTACAAAACAATCTATACCTAAGCCAATAAGCCTCCTAAACACCTAATTCCTTAGGCTGAGATGCATATCCTAAGCATCTAATTCCTTAGGAGGGGATGCAAATCTCTGAAAAATCACCTTGATCAGGCACTTCATTGAACACTTTTTGGGTGCTGAAGTGCCCAAGATCGGATCTCAATGGGTCAGGTTGAAATGACCATTAAGCACAATGAAACATAAGGAATCTATTAAACCATAAAGCTTATACACCTAAGAGGAACAAGGAAACAACACTACCCTATCCCATCCCCAAGGAACCTAGGTTACTACTCACAAAGCATGAAGGATGAAAAATCTGATAAACATGAAGACATAGCTACTAAGGAAAACATTAGATCTAAGGTTAAACAAAGAAGAACAGACTTTATAAAACCCTAAAACTAGTGAAGAAGACAAAAACGAACAAAGATGCAGAAGATGAAGATCTAAAACGTCAAGAACATCAACCCAGAAAATATGAACTTCAATGGAACAATATACTAAGATAGAGGAAATGATCAAACTAAAAACAAGATTAAAAGCTTAAAAACATAAATCAATATGCACTAGATAGATCACAACCCTAATCTATGCAGGAAAGTAAAGAAAAACAGAAGATTAACATAAACTTAAAAGAAATATGGGTTTTAAAATGAAGTACACTAAGAACAAAATAGAGAAAATGAAAACCTAAGACAAAACCTAAAAATGTCAAAAGAAAAGATTGTCTTCCAAATAGAGGAGTTTAGAGATTTATATAGTGTTTAGGAAAAATCTTAAAACGCATAAAAAACAAAAACTAATCATTAAGTTGGGTCTTGGGTTAGGTCCACCCTGATTCGAGTTTGTCGGGTCGGAGCATGCTTGGGTTCGAGCTGAATAGTGCACATGATTGAGCCAAGAGAAATGCATGTGATCAAGCCAAGGGAATGGCTCGATCACGAGATCAAGGTAGCTTTAGAGCTTGAGCTGAGGTCGAGGTCGCCAAGATGCTGGATCGAGCCGAGCCAAGGATGCTGGATCGAGGTGAAACAAGGCGGGACAAGGCTTGGCTCGATCGCCGGATCGAGCCAGAGTTGGCTTGGCTCAATCACGAGATCGAGCCGAGAAAGTGGTTTGGCCGAGATGAGATTTGGAGATCGAGCCTAGCTCGATGGCTTGGCTAGATGGTGATCGAGCCGATGGATGGCATGGCTCGATCACGGGATCGAGCCAAAGGCTGATATATGATCAAGTCAGCTTCGTCTTGGCTTGATGGTTTGGTTGAGTTCTGACTTGATCTACGCTTGAGCTAGATCCGTTCCATGCATTTTCTGTTCCTCTTCTGAATTCGCAACAATCATCCTGAAAGATCCTGAAAGTCCGGAAAAATGTCCAAAATGCATGTATATGCAAATGTTAATGCCAAAATCCTTAAAAATCACAAAATTGCCAATAACATCTATAAATGCAACATATGAACAACAAAAGACCTAAAAATGATGCTAAATGACTTCTAAAAACCATGAAAATACAGAGACATCAACTCCCCCAAACTAAGTCCTTGCTTGCCCTCAAACAAGTAATTCAGAAGTCTGGGTGAAAGATTTGAAAGTGGGAACTCAAAACCAAAATATGTTGCTAACACAGGTAATATAAATGTCCTGGTTACTAGTTCTTGAATGCAGTCTTAAACTCGTCCTACTTAAAAATCTTAGCCATACTCATCACAGTTCATCACAGACCAATTCCAACTTCCATAATGCATTCAAATTCGTTTGCCCCTTTAATATTCATTAATCAGGAACCATGGATCAAGTCATGTGCGTTCAATGAACTCATTTGGTCAAAGGACATGTTAAAGAGTAAAGATGACCCCTTCATGCAATGGTTAATGATTCAAAAAAGGGTCTCTCAAAAGGGAATGAGTTTTAGCAGAAGGCTAAAGGTAAGAACACTTAGACACATACAAAAAAAAAGAACCTCATTACCCACTGCTAATGAAAGCTAAGTTTCCTAATTCTACCCAGTAGGAGGTCCTAAATCTACTCTTTTAGAATTCGAAGTGATGTTACTTATTCACATTTTTCCCTATTTTCATCTTTTCTTTAGCTACACTTAGGAGAGGGCTTCTTTCTTATTTGATTGCTAGTGGTTTTAGGAACTTCCTTACTTAGATGCTCATGGCTTTTGACCTTTTTCGTTTGTACTAACTTCCTGTCTTTTACCATTTTCAGTTCATTGTCATATACTTTTCTTATTCTGCACTAGCCATACTTCTTTTTCATACCATTGTTTCCCCAAACTTTCTACTAGCATATTCTGTTTCTTTTTCCATTCCTCTCCTAAGGTTCTTACTCTACCCTTCCTTTTACAAGCTACCAATACCCTTTTATTCATTTCCACCCAAACTAACACCTAAAATCGAATCCCAACTAGTCCTATCCAGTCCAAAAAGTGTGGACTAGAACTACATTTGATCATATTCCTGTCAGTTCGAACCTATCACGTTCTACCAAGTTCATTCCATAAAAGACCTGCCACTCAGTAGTAAATTCATGGCTTGAAAGAAGGCAAGGTTCAAGGGTAGGGATTTTATTTGGGTTAACAAGAGTGGCAAAATGGTAGAAGATAACCAAAATATGTATATACTATCCATGAGTTCATATTCAGCACACAAGCATGATAATTATACATTAAAATTCAAGTTCTAATAGATAGGAGCAAACTTCAAATCACAACATGCTTCAGGAGATAAATGATCATGCAAGTTCAAATTCTAAGCAAGGTGCAGTTTTACTTCAAAGTAGTTCAAGATGCATTAGAAAACTAATAGCTAGGGCACTTACATTTTCTGAGAAATCAACATACTTACAAGGTTAATATCTTCCTAGTTCCATATGAAAATGCAAATGAACAACCTATAAATCTAACATCCTAGATGCAACTACATGAACACTCTGTTTTTGAAAGATGATTTTCGATTTTTTTTCAATTTTTATGGTTTTTCTATGCTTTAGATGATATGAAAATGTTATGCAAGGTTTGAGACAAAGGAACAAACATGAAAAACGTCATTAGATAGCTCCTGAACTCTTCCCCAAACTCGAATTACACAGTCTCTTATGTAATCCAAACTCTCATAAGCGTTCAAGAGGATGATAAGAAACAGAAACAGAAAGCACACTTATGAAAACCAAAAGCATAAACACATGCAAATGAAATGGATTCTACAATAGTTAGGTTGATGGAGATGGACCTCTGGTATTCCAATTTCGGGAGTCGGACGAATTCTCATCTAGAGAGGGGTTTGAGAGGTTATCTGAGCAAGATTCCAGGTTTGTCATTGAAGCAACAATTTCCCTTGTGTTCGTGGTGTTGTGTTTTAAAGGCAGATTCTCATGCCTTCTAAAAGTGGTACGCCTGCTGTTCGGGAGTTGGAAGATTGCTTTCGTATTATCCCATGCTCTGAACTGATAGCAGAACTGAGTGTCGACATTCCCCACTATATACTGCATATCCCCAAGGTAATTGATATCCATCAGCCTCGGTGTCTAGACATTTATCCACCCTCCAATTCGTAGTTGAGGCGTCTCCCCTACCTTGTGATCCAGTTAAGGTCCTAGAACTTTAGCAACTGTTGTAGGAATATCTTCAAGGGGAATATATTTTATTTAAAGACATTATTGATATTACTCGATTTTAACGCTTTATAGTAAGCATTTATGCTTTCTATTCAACGTTATCTGAGCTTTTTTCTGCAAAATTGGTATTTTTACAGGTTTCTAGGTGTTTAGGACGTTTTGGATGCAAATTGGCATATTCAGGTGCAGAATCCGTCAGAAAGGTCTGAATATTTCCAACGTTTGAAGATGTTCCCACCGATGGATGAAGCTGAAATTTTGTCACAAGATAGCCACGTGAGTTAGCTTTCATTTCCAAGTGGTTTGANTGGTCAAGTTGCCTCGCAGATGAAGCAGGTGCAAGCCAGACCGATCGGTCCAAGCTGGACAGATCGGTCCAAAGTCCCTGGAAAAATCAGAAAACTCAGACCGATTCTGAAACTAGAAGATATTGGGTTCCACCAAGCCAACTAGAAGGTATATTTGAGTTTAACTCCGAAATTCA
>OVBE01008735.1:0-16819 GCA_900406425.1 Iberis pinnata | reverse complement strand
GAATTCCTCATAAAGATATTAGATAGAAATTCATTGTGGGTTTTAGCATCCACATTGACTTGAGCTGAGAAGAGTGCGGGATCGATCCGAGCTGGGGATGCTTGAATGAGATCGATTTAAGTTTGAGCTTGAGATCGATCTTGGCGCTTGCTTGAGATCGATCCAGGTTGAAGCTGGGATCGATCCAGTGATTGATGTGGGATCGATCCAGAAGTGAGCTGAGATCGATCCAGAGTGAAGCTGGGATCGATCCAGTGTTGAGCTGGGATCGATCCAGTGATTGATGCGGGATCAATCTGGGATCAATCCGGAAGTGAGCTGAGTATCGATCCAAAGGTTGCAGTGAGATCGATCCAGTGATCGATCCTGACGAAGTGGTGAGATTGATCTAGGATCAATCCAGTCTGAAGCTTAGGATCGATCCAATCTTGTGTTGAGATCGATCCAGGCCTTCGTGCTGGCCCATTCCATATTTTCTGCTGTTTTCTGAATTCTCACAAAACCTTTATGAAAACTCTCGAAAGTCTTGAAAAATCTCCAAAATGTGTGCATATGCAAATTCTAATGCAAAACTTACTGAAAACAACTATAAATGTGATGTTTGCATGCCTAAAGACCTAAAAATTGATGTTAAATGACTTCTAAAAACCATAAAAATTCAGAGTCATCAGATATGCGCTATGAAGTATAACTTTGATTTAGATTTGCAACATCTTGCACTTGTTTTTGGTCTTTACGGTGCAAAAATCAGTTCTACAATTGGAGAACTCGTGCAAAGTGTCTAGCTGGATCATTATATTTTCAAATCAACAAGTATGTTGCTGAACATACATGTGCTCCTTCAAAGAAAAGAAAATTCTCTAGGACAGCTTCAATCAAAACAATTGGCCATATTATTATGAAAAAGTATGCATGATCAAAGGAATGGGCCAAGCCAAATGACATCATTAATATATTACGTACAGACCATAGAGCTAAGCTTTCTTATTCCGATGCGTGTGAAGCCCGTGAGTATGTTGTGAACACTGTTAAGGGTATGTCATAGAAGAGTTTCATCAAAATACAAAAATACTTGAATATTCTTAAAGAAGCTAATCCAGGTACGTATACTAATTACGAGTAATACAAGGGTGGTAGATTCATATATCTATTTATTTCTTTTGGCCAAAGTGTCAGAGGATTTGATAAGGCAATTTGAAAGGTTATTGTGGTTGATGAGACCTTTTTGAAGAGAAAAGATAAATGAGTATTGCTTGTTGCAACAACTATTGATGGTAACTCTAATTTATATCTAATTGCGTTTAGGATTGTTGATTCAGAGAATGATCATTCGTGGGAGTGGTTTATGATGAAATTAAAAAATGTTATAGCAGATGAGAAAGGTTTGGCTTTTGTGTCTAACAAAAATATCTCAATTGCTAAGTGACTTTGTAAGATTTATCTACTATCTAACCATGGAATTTGTATCCATTACTTTCTCAATAATGTGGTTACTTATTTCAAGGCTAAGGGGTTGGTTAAATTGGTTGCAAAGGCTTCGAAAACGTATAGAATTGATGATTTTGATGAGAAATACAATCAGATTTGCAGCATCAATCCTCTTATTGGAAAATATCTAGAAGAAGCTGATGTAAGAAATTGGACTAGGTATCATAACATGGATCTCGGTTTGACATTAGGACCACTAATCCTGCTGAATCAATAAATTTGAAAATAAGATTAACTAGAGAGTATTTATTAATATCTCTACTAGATAGTATTAGAGAAAAGTTTACAAGTTGGTTCTTTAAGCGTAGAGAAACAAGTACAAAACATTAGTATCCTTTAATGGTTTCAGTAGAGAAAATAATCAATAGAAGAATAGAGAAAGCAAATAAGTTAATTGCTTTTCTGTCCAGCAATAACACATTTAAGGTAAAGGGATATGAGAATAATTATGTTGTTGATTTGGAAAGAAGAACTTGTTCATGTAAGAAGTTTGATCTAGGCAAAATCCCTGCAGATATGCCACTAAAGCATCTTTTTCAATAGGGATGAAACTTCACACTATCACATATATTTTTTTACAGTACATATGCATGGAGAACCGTTTATGAGGAAATTATCAAACCAATTGCATTTCCCGAAGATGAATGGTATGTCCCACAACTTGTTGAGTTGGACCAAGTACTGCCGCCTAAAACACGTAGAGGTCCTGGTAGATGTAGGAAACAATGTTTTGAAACATCTGAAGACAAGATAAGATCATCTCAAGGCTCACAAGGGTCGAAAAGTCATAAATGCAGTCGTTGTGGTAATGAAAGACACAACAGAGCAACATGCGACATAGCAATACAATCAGATAAATTATTCAAATATAAAACTTTGTTTATGTGTAATTTAATGTTGTGTTCTTATTTTCTGCCTTTGAATTGCAGGTCATATTCATAACTTTTAGAACATACAATAACAACACTTGGTGAATATGTATGGACAATTCTAAATGTTTCGTAGTTGTATGGGAAAATAGCATATAATTATTATTTTATGTTTAATACATTTTTGTTGGTTGTTTTAATTTTTTGTATATTATACTATAGTTTCGTATATATGGTTTTTGTCACCTTATTTAACATATAATTATAACGTAATTCACCTACATTTTTAACCAAAACTGGAAACTTTAAAAAAAATTCAGAAAAACCATAGAACAACCAAAATGTCCTAGGAAGTTCTTGAGACATTTTAGAATGATCGTTCCAAGCTAGAACGACCATTCCAAAATGTCTCACGAAGTTCTTAAAATATTTTGAAACGACCGTTCTAGATTTTTTAAAACTTTTCTAGTCTGTTTCGGTTTAAAACCGGTTTAATAAATCCGATATTACTTAAAAATACCTGATCTTCTTCCCCTCACCATTTCTAACTCAATCAAATCCTAGTTTTCTTCTTCTTGCTCTCAAAATCTCTCTATAGCTTTCTTCTTTCTTATGCGGTTTTAGTGATTTGAGGCTCTATTCCACACCATTTTCAACATCCAATCCATTAATAGCAACAATTTGAAGTTTTAACCAAGGTATTTTTCCAAAAATTTTCATATCTTGTCTGAAAGTATCAACAAAATCATGGGTAAATTGGTTTTGAAGCATTACAGTTAGTAATTAGTTGAATTAATGTATTGGGTCTGTATTTTTGTTCATTGTTCTTATGTATTCTGAATTTGTTCTTATAGGGTTCAAATTTTGTCTTTTAGAAAAGTTATTATAAGTGAGAGAAAGTATTGAAGTTCTTAGTATAAATTTTTTATATTGATAAGTTACTATAGAAGGTTTTGAGTTTGGAAATCATTTTTATCATGATAAACCACTTCTCATAACAAACCCAATATTTTTCTTTGAAACCAATAATTTGTTCTTATTCCCTAATCATGTACATGTTTTCTTGCTTGAAATTCAATTGCTTATGCGTGTTGTTGGTCGAAACGATATATAATGAGTTTTATGGCATCATATTTGGTCTCTTGACTTGTCTCTATCAATTGTCTACACGGTACCTAGATTAATTGGCATAATCTAATTTGTGAGTTTTGACTTTGAAAAATCTCATTTTAATAGAAATATAGTTTAAAGAGATGTGTGTTGTTTCCACTAAAGATGCTATCATGAGCGACTTTTGCCAATCTTTCAGCCTTAGTCCATGCTAGATCATCTTACCCTTCATCTCTACAAGAAACGATTTTTTGGTTTGAAATTATGATTATGTTTTAGTTTTGATGTCAATTAATAATTTGTTTCAGTGTGGTTCATTGCTAATTATAGTGTTATGTTTTGACTTACATCCTGTTTTTTTGAAGATAAAATAAATTCAAAAAACTGAGATAGCATAAAATGAAGACAACGGTCCTTATATGAAACGACACAATCCCGTATGAAAAGTTCAAGAAAAGGAAAAAAGTGTATCCAAATCAAAACACAAGGAAAAAGGACAACCAAGATCAGCGATTGTTCAATACAAATTAAATGCCACTAATAATCCTCCCGCAGGAACAAGGAGTACATTTCTGTGGCCCAAAAATGATCAAACACCGATTGAGTTTGATGGATTTTTCGCAGGACGCTTCAACACCACTAGATTGAACGGGATGTCGAGTTGGAAGTGCAGAAAATTTTCCAAGCAGTGGGACTCATTCGATAGTATGTTCAATAATCACTCGCTCAAGGTCAATATAGTTCTAACTCATTTCATTTTGTGAAGACACACTTGATACAATAGGCGTCAAAAAGGACGTCACTATGATTTTAAACAGGATTGATCTTGGGAGTATGCCATACACCACATATCCACTATACCGGAGCGGGTGTGTCAGCTTCTTGCATCCATTCTTCTCCGGTACAAAAAGCAAAGACACTGCGAGTCAGAGAAGCTACATTCTCCTACTTTTGCGTGAGTCAATATTATGATATTTATGTCACGGACTTGTGTGGTATTTATGAGTTTAAGAGCATCAATACATGCATTGAATTTCCAGATTTCAAAACAAAGGACGATTTATGGCATTTGATAGGTTCAAGTTCAGATTCTTATGAAGCGAGGGATGCAAAACAAGCTCTTATCAGAAATCCAACACTTCAAATGGTCGCCAAAGCAATTAGTAACACGATCTATGCCAAATATGAAGCTGGAGCAACTAGACAAGATGAGCTACTTATGATCCATTATGGAATTGGACATGTAGTGAGTGAGAATTACACCAGACCAGTAGATATTACGCATAAGACCAGCTTAAGGTTAATTTTTGCCAAAATTTTGGTTAAGAGGAGGAAACATGCATTTATGAGGAAGAAGAGGACTGGACGTATTAGTAACCTCCTTACACCTATCTTCCGCTACCATGACTCCTACTTTGGGATAAGGAATCTTAAGAGTTGTTTAATCCTTCTAGATGATATGGTTTACAAATTTAAGGATCGTAACGTAAATTTATTTTTCTTTTAGCTTCCCGAAGAATACCTCACTTCGATCACTTTGATTGCTAATGTGGAATTCCGAAATGGTGAAGATCACCTATGCACCAACCCCACAGCCACAAGCTCACATCGATCTAGAGGCAATGCATCTCATAGTGGTGTACCACTTCAATATGAACATGCCTGATTCTCCACGGTTTTTCCCGAGGATTGTAGTGAATTTGATATCCCATTATACGATCTTATTGCTACTCAAGATGAGAAAATTGATTGGATGGATCAATGTTTACAAATCCACCAAATTATGGTGCAGCGGATGTGGGAAACCCTCTTAAAGGTTAGGATACCTAGAGTTTCCAGTTGTTTTAGTTCTCCTACCCGACAACATAACAATGACAACATTGATAATGCTTACGAGGAGGATGGTTCATTTCCTGTTGCTAATCATGAGGTTGATCCTTCTACAAGCCATACTCATGAGGAATATGTGTATTTCAAATCGATGATAGTCTATCTCTTTGCAATTTTATATTTATCGGCATTTGGTTTTTTTTCTGATTGTTGGTTTTTTAAGTATAAGATTATGGTGATGAATATATGTTTATAGGCAATGAATATATGGTGATGAATATATGTTTATATGGTGATCACCTACGCACCAACCCCACAACCAAAAGCTCACATCGATCTAGAGGCAATCATCTCATAGTGGTGTACCACTTCAATCTGAGCATGCCTTATTCTCTACGGTTCTTCCTGAGGATTGTAGTGAATTTGATATTCCATTATACTATCGTATTGCTACTCAAGATGAGAAAATTGATTGGATGGATCATGGTTTACAAATCCAACACAGTATGGTGCAGTGGATGTGGACGACCCTCTTAAAGGTTTGGATACCTAGAGTTTCCAGTTGTTTTAGCTCCCTTACCCGACAACATAACAATGACAACATTGATAATGCTTACGAAGAGGATGATTCATTGCCTGCTGCTAATCATGAAGTTGATCCTTCTACAAGCCATACTCATGAGGAATATGTGTATTTCAAATTGATGGTAGTTTATCTCTTTCCAATTTTATATTTATCGGCATTTGGTTTATTTTTCTGATTGTTGGTTTTTTTAAGTCTAAGATTATGGTGATGAATATTTGTTTATAGGAAATGAATATATGGTGATGCATATATGTTTATATGGTGATCACCTATGCACCAACCCCATAGCCACAAGCTCACATCGATCTAGAGGCAATGCATCTCATAGTGGTGTACCACTTCAATCTGAGCATGCCTGATTCTCTACAGTTCTTCTTGAGGATTGTAGTGAATTTGATATCCCATTATACTATCGTATTGCTACTCAAGATGAGAAAATTGATTGGATAGATCAGGGTTTACAAATCCACCACAGTATGGTGCAGCGGATGTGGGCAACCCTCTTAAAGTTTCAGATACCTAGAGTTTGTAGTTTGTTTAGCTAACCTACCCGACAACATAACAATGACAACATGGATAATGCTTACGAGGAGGATGGTTTAGTGCCTGCTGCTAATCATGCGGTTGATGCTTCTAGAAGTCATACTCATGAGGAATATGTGTATTTCAAATCGATGGTAGTCTATCTCTTTCCACTTTTATATTTATCGGAATTTGGTTTATTATTCTGATTGTTGGTTTTTAAGTCTTAAGATTTTGGTGATAAATATAAGGAAAATTTCCATTTAATTCGTGAAGTTACCCAAAAATGCCAAAATAACCTTGAAATATCATGAAAGCCAAATTAAACCCCAACTATGTTTACCTAAGACAAATTAATATCTTTATTTTATTGACTAAGCCAAATATGAGATGACGTTATCTTAGTTAATGGACGTCCATTAGTTTCTCGTTAACTTAAAGGACGTCGTTTTCAAATTATAACAAACGACGTCATTTTGTCAAGAAAAATGCCAGAAAAAAACCCGAACTTTCAAATTTAAGCCATAAACACCATCAACTTTTTATTAGGCCATTTTAATCTTAAAATTTCTAATATATGTCATTTTAATCCTAAACTATGATTAACCGAGCCGAATTAGACTCTAATAATTCCTCAGACTTGTAACATTATTTAGTGTCGTGTGGCCATTGGACATGTCATACCGAATCAACTAATAGATAAGTGTATTCAAAATCCTATTATAACTCAAACAGAAAATGTGAGCTTAGGGTGGGCTTACGTGATTGAGCATGGAAAGGGAAGCCCAATCTGCAATATTACCTTTGTTTTAGTATTTAATCATATCTCTAGCTCTGTAAACGACATCGAACGATCGTATATGAAATTATGAGAGTAGCATCTCTGATCTGCTAAATCTTCTCAGCCTTTGTTCATCTCTAACCTCCTATTTCTTCTGATTTCTCATCTCTTTTTTTTCTCTTGAGAATCTCTGATTTTCAATCTTATCACATTCATCTTTTGATGATTATTAATTACAAGTATCTTCATACGATTTGAAAGACCGTTTTGCTTACATTGTAATCCTCATGTTGTGAATAAAGTTTACTGACAATGTAATAATTGTCAAATAATGAGAATTAGGAAAGATAAAATATGTGTCTGAAGAAGCTTTTACTATTCTACATCACAATAAAACCTATAGAAGCTAAAAAATGTGTCAGAAGAAACTTTACTATTGTGAATCTTATAGACCTTACATTTTACATGATCTTAGTGCCTTCGTTAAAGATGAGAAAATATTAAGTTTAACGGTATTAAAAGGAATTATCAATCGACTAATATGGAGTCTAATTATGGTCGGTCAATCATAATTTAAGATTAAAATGGCATATGTTAAAAACTTTGAGATTAAAATGGCCTAATAAAAAGTTGGAGGTTTTTATGGCCTAAATTTTAAAGTTCGGGTTTTTCTCGCATTTTTCTTGACAGAACGACGTCGTTTGTTATAATTTGGAAACAACGTCATTTAGAGTTAACAAGAATTTAACGGACGTTTGTTAACTGAGATAACGTTATCTCTAATTTGGCTTAGTCAACAAAATAATGATATTAATTTGGCTTAGTCAAACATAGTTGAAGTTTAATTTTGCTTTCATGATAGTTCAAGATTATTTTGGCGTTTTTGGATAACTTCACGAATTAAATGACAATTTTCCCAATGAATATATGTTTATAAATGATTTTATTTTAATATTATTTCTTATGGAGATGTTCTCCTAGTTTATTCATGATTATGAATGATTTTATTCTCATTTTGTTCCCGAAATTCTAGTTTCTTGTAACAATCACATCTCATGTTTCTTTGTAAATGCTACTTGTTTTAAAAAGCATTTGTACATTGGTGAATGCTTAGGAAAAAATTCAACTATATAAACCAAGTTGTTTCGATAAAATCAAACGTACTGTACAACAAGTTAATGAGAAATTTGACCAAGATTACTGAGAGTAGAATTGCTTACCGGAAGAAGTGATTCAATATGATTATTTGGAAGATAGGATTGTACCGTAGAGTGATATATTCAAGACTACCGTATAGCCCATGCTTGAGATAACCCTGAACAAGAAAAAGTTAGTGCGTAAAAAGTAACCACAAGCATAAACATTTTCTGATTCTTGTATTAAGAAACTACATAAAATATTCATGCCCAGAATGATTGTTCATGTCCAGAATGATCGTTCCTACCCATAATGATCGTTCCAGGGACCTACATAGAATTTTTGGAATGATCTTTCCTGTCCATAATGATTGTTCCAGGAATTTCTAGGAAGGTACTGGAACATCTTGGAATGATCTTTCCTATCTAGAACGATCGTTCTTGAATATTTTATGCAATTTTTTGGAAAAAGATTCGGCATAGTTTTGTAGAGATATTTGTTAAAATTTGTTATTAAGTATAATGAGCACATGTATTTGATTAATGGAAATAACAAAAAAATAAGAAAACGATAATCTGTAAGAAATGTCAATCTTATAAATACTAAGAAATAATCCTGAAATATTAATGAATATCTAAAAATTTTGAATTAAAAAACTTTGTAGATTTATATTTTGTCATTCGATCAATAAACACTGGATAATTCGCCGCTTCCCATAAATCAATTACAATCTTGATCATCGCATAACCAATATTATCGTCGTTCATCAGAGACACGTCCAACTAACGCAAATGACATTTAATAAATTTTAGTGTTACAGACCGCAATCACATGTAGATTTATTAAGTCTATGCTGCGTTTGATGTATAATAACTTTATATGGACTCATTTCTAGTTGTTTTCCAAATGCAATAGAATTTATTTCCTTCACAATGTGGGGAATGACGATTTTGAATGGTTCCACTACCCTTACAGTAGTTGCAGTGGGAGTGCAATCAAACATGTTGATTGTTCTTAGAACAA
Source organism: Iberis pinnata (assembly GCA_900406425.1). NCBI lineage: Eukaryota > Viridiplantae > Streptophyta > Magnoliopsida > Brassicales > Brassicaceae > Iberis > Iberis pinnata. The sequence continues at coordinate 7,473 of OVBE01008735.1, read as the reverse complement.
AATTAGTGCAAAAAAAATACAATGATTATTATTCACATTTAATGGAGCATAGATACGATCAACATCAACCACTCATCATTTTTCGTCTTTCCATGAGAAGGAATATCACCAGTTGCATAAGCTAGTAGCAATTGACTTCATTTATGTTTTCGGCGATCATTAACAAACTTTTGGTATTCGTGTTTAATTTACATTTCAAACATACAATTTAAAAAACACACACGATCATATTTCTACTAGCGTAATGATGTATTCTCTCGAAACAAGTACATAACAACATCCATAACCTGAAAAACATATTCAGGTACTTGATTCTTAAAATTTTGTTTGAGATGAACCACACATACAAAAACGTTGTTAATTTAATAATTTACCACAATCATAAACCACTCTTGTGGATTAATGATTCATGTGAATAGTTTATCCGTAAGATTTTTCGGACCTATATACATTTCCCTGTAAACGTAAAGAAGTAACATATGTCTTACTAGTCATAATCAAAACTCTATAATCACTGAAAAATAAATCCCTTACATTTTCTTTTAAGACTACTCCAAAAGAGTGATATTCCAAACGTCAAGCAAAAGAGAAGGTGAAACGGAAGAAGACAAAGAGACACTCTCAAGTGACTTTGATTCCTCAAGTAATAGTTGGAGATGCAATTGGGTATAAGGTGAAAATTAAAGGTTCTTCAAAACTCTTCTCAAAGGTTATAGCATTCTTCACCCTAAGGCTTAAAGAGAACGGAACAAGTGCTGCAAAGGATGTGATGAGTAAGGTTCTGAAGCTGGAGATGTATGATTTTGGAGCTTGTTATGGAGCATTTCTTGATGCTGATCCAATTACAGCTTATAGGTAAGTATCGTCAAGCTTAGTAACGTTAAACAAGCGATGAGTGGGAGGCAACCCACTATTTGGTGTTTTAGATTAGTTTCTTTTCTTCAAATTTTGAGTTAGTTTTTCTTTTGGTCCTAACCTATTTATTTTTAGTTTTCAGTTTCTGTGATTAGGATATTACTGGTGAAGAATCTTCAAGACACTTCGTGTTATCTCTTATCTATTTTCATTCTTCATCATCTCACTTGAATTGTTGGTTATCTGAATGGTTTCTCTCTTGATTCTTGCTAATGTCTATTAGCATTGCGAAGATCATTGCTCAATGTTAACCATTTTTCTTGATGTTTTTCTTTGAACTGATTTTAGACCTATGATCAGTTTGTTTTTCTCATTAAGTATCTCTTGATTCTTGCTAATTCTAATTAGTATTGCTTGATCATTGATTTTTACTTACCAACTTGATGATGTGCAACTAAGTTGATTGCTTAGAATTGTTTCACATATGATTCTTGCTAATTGTTAGTTATTATTGATCGATGATTTTGCTCTTTATGGTTTTTTCTTACAAGTGACTCTTGTCAATTCTTAAGTTAGCATTTCTTAATCATTGTAAAACCATACTATAATGTTTTTGAAATCGAAAGAACATTGACACTTATCTTGAGTTTTTGTTCGTTTTGCAGGCATAACTGATAAAGGAAACAACCCGATAGCGAGAGGTAGAAGTTCAAAGTGGATTTCAGATTGAGGGAAATTCACCATTAGTATTCCTCTTCATTTGAACTCATGTATTTTATTCTACTTTCATCTATTGCAGACTAATCTATTGATTCAGGTTACTCTTATTCCTTCTCTTGAATTTATTTTCACACCGGGACGGTGATAAGTAAGTCTGGGGGAGGGTGTAATGATACTAAATTTTTATTGATGTTTTTTCTTTTGGTGAATTTTTTTTTTTTAAATTGGTTATTAAATTATAAGAGTCTAATCGAGTCAAAAGAATAATGACCATAATCTGTTATGGCTACTAACCTAGTGTGAGTTCAGGTTCTTTTTTATTTGACTACTGACTTAGATTAACTGCTGGATTTAGGACTAGAACCCCCATTGATTGATTAATATGCTTTTGAAAGTTATGATCTTCTAGATTGTAGATGATTTGATGCTAGCTCTATTGTGATATGACTTAATTTGATCTTAAATTCTCTTTCTTATGGTGTTGGTATACTTTGAAAGCTAGGTACCTTGCTCTTTAGTTCTCTGTAAAACCGACAAGTTCTTTCAGTATGATCTGAATTCTTTCTCTCCCTACTTTCAGATTAAAAAACGGTACAAAAAGGATTGAACAGCGGATCTCGAAGTCCGTTTCCTAATCCCATAAAACTGGCTGCTAAAAAACTGAAAAATAAAAGAAAGAAATGTGTAGAAATTCAAAGAAATGAAAAAAAGAGTTGTAAGAAAAGAAAAAAAGAGAAGTGAAAAAGGGAAAAAAAAGGATCAGGACCAAAAGTCGATTGATGCTTTGTTTGGTATGGCGCTTTGATAGAAGAGGTATTCAAGCGCACTGATCGATACCCCATAAGTAAGAATGCACCATTTATATTTGAATGAACTTAATGAGCTGGTTGAGATGATGTAATAGTTTGATTGGTTCGAAATTTAGAGTAGAAGGCATATTGTTAGTTATGTGGTGGTAAACAGTGTATTTGTAGTGGTTGTCTAGGATTAGTGTCTTTAGTTTTGATGCTTGAATTTGAGGTTTCCGAGATTCTGTGAATTCTTGTATGGTCCTTTTCAAACCTCATCTCTGGATTTTATCTTGCTTTACTTGAGAACAAGAAAAGATCTAAGTCTAGGGGAGTCGATATTACTCGGTTTTAACGCTTTCTAGTGAGCATTTATGTTTGATATTAAGAATTATCTGAGCATTTTCTTTGTATATTTGGCATATTTTCAGGAATCTAGGTGTTCGAATCATTGAAGAGCAAAAGAATGGATTTCAGAGCAATTTATAAAAGTGCAGAATAAGCCAAGATAGAATGCCTGATCCAGCACTCAGCTGCTGGAACATAATGCCTGATCGATCTCTTTTTGCCAAATTGAGCTAACCTCCTGGAATTTTATGAGCTTATAAATCGATCAATCCCTATAATGCCCGATTTAAAGTGCCTGATCATTCTCCAAATTGCTCGATCGATCCTTACACCTGAGAAAACCATAATAAAATCAAAATACAAGACCGTCCTCAAGCTTATTTGCAGTTTTCCTTATTCTATTTGATTTATTTTGAACTATAAAAAGCGCTAGGCTTGTTTTATTTTACACACACTTATTTTATTCTAAGTTTTTACTGAGGGAGACGGATCCAAAACCCTGTATTTGGGAGAAGTTTCTCTGAACTCTTGTTAATCTATTATTGTTTTATGATTATGAGTTCTTCTTTGATATTGATTTGTGTTTACTTTTCAATGCTTGAGTAGTTCGTTGGTTAGGTTTTAGGGTTTCCCAGGAAAACCAAGTTTGAATGTTAGAGTTTAACATAAAGGATTGAAATTGTTAGGTTCTTAGATTGGTCATCTAGCTCATTGATATTAGGTTGATAAACGCAAAGAGATTTGGTTTAGAGATCTGACATAGTCTAGATGAATATGTCTTCTTGCTTGCGAGAGTATTGACCTGAATACTTATGAACAATTGAATATGAACTTAATGCTTGATTGAATTATCTAAATACAAGGAGAGTTTGTCTTTTGTAATTCGAACATAGGGTTTAATACTTCAAGAGGAGATTATTCTATTTTTGTCTTTCATGTTGGAAACTATTTTCAAAGTAAAATTATGCATCTTAACCTAAGCTTTTAAACTTGATAACCTGTGGAATTATCTAATGCTTGATGCCTTTTATTATTGATTTACTTTGTTTATTTTAATTATTTCTTTTATTTAGTTACAAACTATATATTTTATCTATCTTAGCTTGATTCAATATTAAAAGTGAAAGTGTGATATCTGGTCTCTCTAGGATTCGACTATCTATATTATTGTGATCAGTTCTCTGAAGTGTAGTTTAGGAATTAAATTCTAACTCTATTACACGATTATTGAGAAGTTTCTTAGATGAATGAGATTCATATGATAGCCTGGTTTTAGGGGGAGTAATCTCAATAGTCTAATAATTGAATCACTCTCATGATGTATCCTTCAACTCTTGTCTTTAGGCATCAGGTTAATGTTTTTCTATATATGTCTCATTATCCTGCAGAACATAAGAACATGTTGCTTGAGTATCATACTATGTTAAAAAGGGGAAGAGTATGATGAGATGTTGAAGTGATCAGCCATATGTTATAACAAACGAAGACCCATAAGGCAAAACGCAATCATGCATTGGACGAAGTGCCTTGTGATGTTAATAAGCTTGTGGTCTACAACTCATTCATCAAGGGGGAGATTGAGAGTTTTTTGTTGACTGAGTTGAAAAACGTATTATACAGAATATTGAATACACAACAAACATTACATTAGAAGCTTGATATTAGACATGATGCATAAGATACATGAGACTGAATGTTAGAAGCTTGGTGCATCATATATAGTTGAAGATGTTGATCTTACATACAGAAGATAACTGCAACAAGATTCCGAATAGCATGAAGACAAGATGGTTCAACAGAGTATCAATCAACACAACGAAAGATGCAAATTTAGAAGACTAATAGATCACTGAGTTGATTGGATCAAGAAGCTGACTGAAGATGTAATAGTGAAGTATCATTGATTCATAAAGGAGAGATTGAAGATGCAAATTATGGAATCAACGAACTGATGGTATCAGAAGAGTGTTGGAATCAAAAGCGTGTTATAATCAACACGCTGAGGGAATCAACCATCTAACGGGATCAGAGAGCTGATGACATCAATGAGCATATTGTGTATCACAGTGTGTTTGTAGGTCTGTCACAAAATATCGTTGTTGATAAATAAGGAATTGAATGGGAACAGGAAGTTGAATGGGAACAAAAGCTTGATGAAAATCATGGAAAAAATAATATCTTAGAGAGATTCTTGGAGATGTCATAAAACACAATATTTAATATACTCTGGGAGATTTGAAAGTGCTAATGTGGCACATAATTCTGGTGACGTGGCATAGAATGTTGATGATGTGGAACAGAACGCTGAATGATGTGGCATAACAAGCTGCTGATGTGGTACAACGATTGGCTAACAAACGACAACAAGGATTTGATGACGTGGCTATGCATCAAGATCCTGCAAATTTGTTGAGAAGAATAATCTTTGGAAGAAAGATTTTATTGTTTAAAAGGATAATCTTTGGAAGAAAGAATATCCTTTTGGTGAGACTTTGGAAATCCTAAGAACTAGATTTTTCCATTAGTATATATATGGGGAGAGTTTAAGGCGTGCAAGTTTTAACTCTTCTAAATCTAAGGCGTTTTATGTTGATCTTTTGAAGCTGACGAAACAGGAAGCTGAAGAAGGGAGTTTTCGTTCTACAAATCCTTGTGGAACTAAAACAGTGGTTGGGTTCAAGCTAAGGGCGGACTCAAGGTTAAGTGAAAGCCAACCATAGGGTGAGAGATTCGTTTGGGAAAAAAATAACATGTTGTTGACGTACATTTGGAAGACTGAGGTATTGGGACTAAGGCAACATGGAGTTAGGTTTGTGTAACACCGATTAAGTTAATTACTTAATAGATCTCTAGTTGTTTTTAGATCACTAGAAAAGAATGGTAGCATGGTAGGATACTGAACCATATGAAATTTATTTGTATTCTTGTTCTAGTCGATTTGCTTCTGGACAAGATCCCGGGGATGTAGGGAAACTGAACCTCGTTAACAAACATATGTGTCTCTCTTTAATTAAGCACATGCAGTCATATATGCTCTTATTAATTATACAAAGAATTAGTCTTGAATTCAAACCGACGCCAGTATAGAATACATACGCATGATAAATAGCAACAAAAGGTTGCTAATAATGATGAGTAGGTTTTCCACACTTACAAAAATCACTAAAATCGGGTAAAAAAATAAAGTTATGAAATATTTGAGTGATAGGTCGAGAGAAATGAAAGAAGAAATTAGGTTTTATTAAGAGATAAATTCAAGAGGAGAAGAAGAAGTACAAATATTTAAGTGATTCTCGGTTTAATTAAACTAGTTCTAAACCATAATAAACAGTAAACAAAAAAACATTGAAATTTTTTTTCACATAACGATCGTTTCAAAAAATAAGTTATTTTTGAGCAATATGTTGAATGATCATTCCATATTGGAATGATCGTTCCATATATTACCCAGGAATTACATATTTTTGGAACGGTCATTCTACTATGGGACGATTGTTCCTTTTTAATTTTTTTCTCTTTTAGTTAGTCGAAAAGTAGAACAATTGTGAAAATAACGAAAATTTAAAGTAAAATAATTATAAAAAAAATTATTAAGGGTAAAAAAGACCTAAATTTTGAAAAATGTTTAGTTTTTCAAACTTGAGTAATAAAATCTAATTCCACAAACATAAGAAACACATCACTTTTAGCTAATCGTCCCTTAAAAAATCTCACAAAATGACATTTTCTACGATAAAGCCATAAAAAATGGTATTTTTCAAAATATTCCTCAACTTTTATTAGGGCCAGATTATATTTGAATGTTTAATTTCGATAATAGATTATCTTTTGTCTAATAAGACCACCTACAGAGAGAGATTTGCCTCCAAAAGAGAACCTCTTGCCAGTGGAAGCTTTCGAAAAAGCCCTGGGAGAGGTGTGGGAGTTTATTGTATGCCTCTTGTGCAGCCTACAGAAAGTGCGGCAAGGAAAGCAATATTTAAAAAAGCAGAGGAATGTGGAGAGTTAGAAACAACACTCAAATTGACAATTCTTCATGTTCATCTCAGCAAGATCATCTCTAAAGCTCAAAAGGAACATGAAGAGCAGAATCCACCTATACCCAGTCCTCCGCGGATTCTAGTAGCTCTACGCCTTGGTCCTTTTTTGAACCAAGACCAACAAGAGGACACGGATATTCTATTATCATCAATGGCTAAGAGAGGTGCAATACAGGGCCCAAGCAAAGCTATGATCTCGCAAAAGGGACCAAATCAAGGATCAATTTCCAAGAAGAGAAAGACGAAAAAATAAAACCTTCTCAAAAAAAGAAAATTCTCACCGAAGAAAGATAGAAAAGAAAAGAAACGTACAAAGATAGGACGAGAAGGACCATCGAGTTCAAGAGGACATCAGCAACACTCAACTACAAGAATCATGCCTAAAACCACTACTTCCTTGGCAAAGAAGATGATGAATTTTCACGATCTATCCCGTCTCGTTCCTTAAAATCAGTGGCTTGGAACTGTCAAGGATTGGCGAATCCTTTTACAGTTTGGAGATTGCGAGAGATTCAAGAATCGCTCCAACTGCAAATTGTGTTCCTCTCGGAAACTAATAATGCTAATGATGTTGTCTTGGACAGTTTAGAAGATCTGAAGTTTAGAAATCATTTACTAATACCACCTCATGGAGTGTGTGGAGGGGGATTAGCTTTGTTTTGGGATGATTGTAACACCCCGGTTCCGGTCAAACCCTCTTTTGACCAAAACCGATGTTGTTA
>OVBE01008734.1:0-16821 GCA_900406425.1 Iberis pinnata | reverse complement strand
GAAAATGACAAGAAATGTTATGTAAAAATCCTAAAATTCTAGTGTTATCAGAACACTATAAAAAACCCTAAACGCCTCCATTTCGAGAATCTTCTTTCTTTTTGCCAATTTTGGCTTTTGTCTTAGGTTTTATTTTCTCTGTATTTATTCTTGATGTTTTTCATGTTTTAAACCAAGATTTTTCTTAAGTTTATGTTAATCTTATGTTTTCTTCATTTTCATGCTTAGATTAGGGCTGTGAACTATCTGGTGCATGTTGATTTATGTTTTGATGCTCTTAATCTCGTTTTTAGCTTGATCATTTCCTCTTTTTTGCTATTGTTCCTAGATACTCTATTTTTCTGGGTTAGTATTCTTGGTGTCCATCATCTTTGACTTTTGATCTTCGTATTTTCCTTAGTAGCTATGTTTTCCTGTTTTACTGATTTCGCACCAAACATGCATAGTGAGTAGTTACCTTAGGATCCTGAGGATGTGGTAGACTAGTGTTGATATCTTGTTCTTCCTAAGTGCCTAAGTTGTTTTGCATCTAGATCCCTTTTGTTTCATTGCTCTTCATGCTGATTTTTTCTGATCAATTGAAATATGATATTAGGCATTTCAGCACTCAGAAGGTGTTCAATGAAATGCATGAACATGGTGATTTCAGAGGTTTGCACATCCTAACCTAGGAGATTATATGTTTAGGGTGCTTATTGGCTTTAGTAGATTGGTTCCTCATGCCTGCTTAGTAGTGTACCGTTAATGCGAGTTAGGTCTGGTGATTGCTTTGTTTGAAACCATTTACCAAGACATTGGACTTGGTTGCATATAAATTTTCTATCTAGGGGTTAGCTCATTGTTTGAGGTATGTTAGGTGCTTTGGTAGTTCAGGAAGGATCTCTAGTCAATTACCCTTGACCTCATGAATTTCGTTCCACTTGATTGCATCTTTACCCATTTTACTTTCTTGTTGTTTATGCTTAGTATCTGCCAATGCATGTTAGTATTTGTTTCATGTTCCCTGTTTTAGTTTTCTGCATGTTTTGTTTGCTTAGGACTTGCTAGTAAAACACCCATTCTTATATTTAGCTTGAAGTATAAGTTCCATTCACATCCATATTGTTAGCATCACACCCATTTGGATTGAAAACTCTATCCTATACTACAATGGCATGTTTGTGTAGATAGGGAATTGATCTCTCAAAACAAGATAATAAAACCTTGTTATCAAGAACTTAGCTGCTAGCCCGGCAATAATCTCTACAATTAGCGAATCACTGTTGCCGGTGATGATAATATCATCGACGTAGACCTGCACATAAATTCGTTGTAAGCCACATTTGTAGATAAACAATGATGTGTCAGCGATAGAGTTTGTGAAACCCGATGTAAGAAGAGCTCGCTTTAATTCTCCATACCAGGCCCAAGGCGCGTAGCATAAGCCACAGAGGGCTTTATGAATACGGCAAACATGATGAGGTCGATCATGGTCAATAAAACCTTTCGGTTGTGAAATATAGACTTCGTCAATCAAAGTACCTTGTAAGAAAGCATTGTTGATGTCGAGTTGGCAGATGGACCAGTTTAATTTGAAGGCATAATCAAGCACAATATGGACTGTTGTAGTCTTAATCACGGGGCTAAATGTTTCTCGAAAGTCGAGACCATATTGTTGATTAAATCTGCATGCCACAAGCCGAGCTTTGTACCTGTCAAGAACACAATTAAGACGATATTTTAGTGTAAATACCCAATTTGTATCTATAACATTCTAGTGTGGCGCTGGTGGAACCAATACATAAGTATTGTTGCGAGTTACTGCTTTGAACTCCTCTGTCATAACCTTACACCAATTCGGGCCTTTCAAGGCTTGGTTTATAGTGTTTGGAATGTATGGATGAGTGGTGGATGAAGGTGTGAGCTGAGCGATAAGAGAAAGCTTGTAAGAGGCTTAACAAATTTATTTTTGGATTTGGTGGTCATAGGGTGTAATGAGGCTTGTGTTTGGGGCAAAGGTGCTAGAATATATGGTGAAAAAGAGTGAGGAACAGAGGATAGGTCTGCGTAAGGTAGGTTAGGTGTGAGTGTTGGTGGTGATGGAATGGTTGTCGAACGACCTGCAACACTTATCAAATATGTTAAATCAAAGCCAATATTGGTTACAACATTAGTACATGGTCTTACCTGAGCCGATGAATGAATATCATTTACCGGTTCAGTTAGTAACGACTCTTGACAGTGAGGAACTGAACCCTGAGACTCGCGTACCCGAGGTTGAACTAGCGGCTGAGCTATATGAGATGATGGTGTAGAGGGAGTGACATGGATTATGGTATGCGAAGGTAAAGAGGAAGAAATGACGATGTATGATGGTGACAGGGAAGAGACAGAAGCTTGCTGAAGAGAAGATTGAAATGGAAAACTGGTTTCAATAGATTGGACATGCCGAGAGGTATAAAGCCATTCAAAGAGTATTTCAAGATAGAGATATGCACTTTTTGTAAGAGAGTACCCAACAAAGACACATGAAATAGAGCGATCATCCAGCTTAGTGTGTGCATAGGGCCTTAACCACAGAAAGCATTGACATCCAAATACACGAAGCTTCTGATAACTTGGCGTTTGTTTAAACAGCTTGTGATATGGTGAATCATGGTAAAGTACCGGTGTAGTCATTCGGTTGATGAGATATACTGCAGCAGCAAACGCATAGGGCCAATAGTGTTTCGGGACCGAAGCAATATTAAGCAGTGTAAGTCCTGTTTCAACTATGTGATGGTGTTTACGCTCGGAAATTCCATTATGCTCAGGTGTATGCGGTGAAGATGCGATATGAGAGATACAATGTTGAGAAAATTAAGACTGCAACGCCAAAAACGCTCCGCCATTGCCATTGTCAGAAATGATAGTAATAATCTTCGTCTTGAACTGATTCTCAACCAGGGAATTGAAAGTGATAAAGACCTCTCGTAATTGAGATTTACATTGCAGTGGAAAGAACCATGTATAACGTGTATAGCGATCCACAAATATGAGGCAGTACTTGTGATTTGAAAGAGAGATGATGGGAGAAGTCCATACATCAGTATAAAGATATTGTAAGGGTGAATCTGAGGTAATTTTGTTTGCAGAGAATGGTAATTTTTGTGTTTTATTTTGAAGACAATCAGAACAGGAAGAAGAATGCAGTTTATTATCAGAGAATGGTAAAGAAAATTATGACAACATTGTTTTTAAAAGAGGAAAAGATATATGGCCTAGACGAGAGTGCAACAACGACAATGAAGGTTTAGGAGATGGAGAAGAAAAATGAGAAGTCAAAGTTGAGGAGGATGAAAGTGGCCACTCATATAGCTCATCCCTAGTTCGACCTTGGAGTAAGCGTGCCCCCGTGCTGAGATCCTTCACCTGAAAAGAAGTAAAAAAGAATTCAACAGAGAATTGATTAGCATTACAGATACGATAAACAGAGACTAGATTTTTATGCAAATTTGGAACACATAAATCATCAGTCAAAGAAAGAGATTTAAGAGGAGTAGGGAGATAGGTGGAACTAGTATGAGAGATTGAAAGACCCAAACCATCAGCAATTGTGACTTCTTCACCTCCATTGTGAGGCTGATGCGGAGATAGGTTTTGCATATCCGAAGTCAAGTGATGTGTAGCACCACTATCGATGATCCAATTAGAAGCATTGTATCGAGGCTGAGCAGTAGCTAGGATTGGGCGTTCAGATATCTGAATCCGATCGGGTTCAGGTTTTTAGATTTTCGGATTTTTGATTATAGAATCCGTTCGGGTATTTTAGGACTTCAGATCGGATTCGTTTGGGTTATCCTTGGGTTTGGTTTGGTTCAGGTTCGGGTTCAGGATCAGGATCAGATTTTTGGATTTTTAATTTGGTTTTGTATTTCTGGATTGAAATTGGATATAAATATATCAAATGATTCGAAATAACCCGAATTAATAGATTGACTACCATATTCTCCATCATTTATCAGTGTGATAATTTCAAGTTCCTGTAATATGTGAAATCAAATAAACTTATATGCAAAAAAAAATCACAAATTATGATAAAATACCAACGAAAAATATATGTGATTGTGAATTTATCGAAGTCTCAGATGGAGAAGACCTTGAGAATTGAGAGGATTGTGAATATCACAAAAAACTATAAAAAAAATAAAGAAGAAGAAGAAAGAGGAATCGGGAAAAGAAAGAAAAAAGTATGAATCAATGTTGTATAGAGGAATTTGAAAATGTGATGTTCACAAGGTTTTTATGTCATTGTTCTGATATGATACTAAGGGTAATTTGATTTTCTCTACATTCGTCCTCGTTATTTGAAGATGACCATTCCTCTTACAATATTTGAGAAATTTAGTAAAATTGGTCTTCCTATGGTAGATATTTTGTTATATGTATTGTTTCAAATTTCATCTTATAGCGTAAAAGTAATCGTGTAAACCATATACTTACTATTAGGAAATTTAGGTTATGAATAAATTTCAGTTATTTTGGATATCTGGAATCCGTTCGGATACATTCAATCGGGTTCTGATAACCGAGCTAAATAAATATAACATCCATTCATATATTTTACTAATCCAAACTTGGTTTTTCGGATCGATTTCGGGTTCACGTTTGGATTTCGGATATTATTCCCAGCCGTAGCAGTAACCAAATTTGCTCGTGGCTACCATGAGTTAGGAGCGATCGGGCGCTATGTCCATGAACTCCACAAATTTGGCAGCGACCTTGATACCCGCGAGTGTTTCTGTTTTCCAGACCATATTGAAACTGGTGTTGCTGCCAGGTATGAGTGTTGCGTTGGTTTGAGCAGCTGGAATTGTTGGACCGAGAGTGATTGTTGTTATTGTTGGAGCGCAGTTTATTGTTGTAGACAATAGCATTCGCAGAAATTGGCAGAGAGAGAGAGAGAGAGAGAGAGAGAGAGAGAGAGAGAGCTTGAAGCTTAACTTCATGATTAATTAGCTTTTCATGAACTTCAACAAGGGATGGCGATGAATCACGAGCATCGAGTTGATCTTTGACCATTTATATTCATCAAGTAGACCATCCATGATGATATCAATTTGATCCTCAAGAACTAATGGCTTGCCAAGAGTAGCTAGCTGATCAAAGCGTGTGTCTGAGCCCTGAATGTATTCATCGATGGACTTGGTGCCTTTCGTCCAGGACTTGAGTTGTAGGCAAATTTTTTTAAGATGGCCGCGGTTCGGCTTCGCATAAGTGTTAGATAGACGACTCCAAATATCAGCCGAGGTAATAGTTTGAGAGAGAAGTGGCTGAATGGATGGTGAGATTACACCAAGAAGAGCACTGTAAATAAGACTGTCTTGTCTCTGCTAGAACGTGTAAGCAACATTCGGTGAACCATCTGCAGCAAAGGTTGGCGAAGGAACCGGAACAGAGTCATCGAGATAACCATAGAGATTATACATTTTTGGAAAAGGATTGAACTTGTCGCTTCCACATAATAAAGTTAAGAGAAGTGAGTTTTGTAATTAGTCATACTAACATTTAACAAAAAATTAGCTTCAGTGGAGATGACAATATTAGAGTAAGAATTTGTCATGATGATGAAGAAGAAGATAACGGCTGGGAAAAAAAATATATTAAGATTTAAGGTATCTGATACCATATAAGATTAAAGATGTATTGATATTATTCGGATACTTACAACATATTTCCTATATATTAAAAGAGAATATACTTTTTAAACAAAACCTTTAATTATATAACTAAACATGAAATGCCACTCACATTATCCATGTATTCAAACATTCATTATCATTCTTTAAAAAAAATAAAAAATTATTGAAATCCTATATTAAATATTTAAAAATAAATATTTTGTGTTAAAAAAAAATATATATATATATATATATATATATTGTATTTTTGTTTTTATTAGATATTTATTTCGATTTTTACTACTAATTAGTTACAAAAATTGTATGATTAGATACTTATCTACTATATATCTAAATGGAATAAATTCTTAGAAAAAACCCCGTTAGATTGTAATAAATTATATAATATGCCATTATAAAATATTTATATATCCAATCATTTATTTAGATAAAGTAAATGTAACATTAGTAATTTAAATATACACACTATCTCTATTAAAAATCTTCACCAAGACTTTTTTCTCTTTATTTAGGAATTTCTTAAAAAGTTTTATTTTATTTTACCAAATTTATTTTTAGATTTATAAGAAAATATATTTCCAAAGACTATATATAATATATAACATAATAAAATTTGAAATAAATAATTTAAAATTTGTTAATATTTAAAATAATATAAACTTACTTATATCAAAATTTAAAATATGTAAAAAAAATATATATTATTAAATTTTTATATCTTAATTAATGACCAATCCAACATATATTTTTAAAATATCTATATACAATATAAAAATAAAATATTTATAACGTTTTATATTATATAATTATATAATTTCTATAAAATCATCACATTTTTACTTTGATAATTATATATTTATATTTGTCGAAAAATTTTACAATCATTATTTCAAAATCTATATATTGATATATAAAATTTAAGTCATATTTTATATTTTATAACATATTTCTGCGTATAGCGCACGGTATAATCTAGTATATATACAGTGGCGGAGCCAGGATTTTTTTTGACTGGGGGCATATAAACCGACTAAAAAATATAGTTTAAAACTATAAAAATACATCTCTATATAAATTTTACGTGCATTCATAGCATATTATATAGTCATATATTTTTTATGATGATTTATTTGACAAATATAATTATATGTATCATATAATCTTCAAAATATCTCATAAAAGAAAAAAACATAATCCATAATTTAACTATTCGAATTACATATAATTTCAATTTCATAAAAATTTAAAAGATAATATAATCATAACATCAGTTTCATATAAAATATCAACCTTTGGGCCTTAATTTCAAAACTAAAACAATTTGAAGGTATTATAAATTTTTTTAGACGAAAAAATAAAAATGTCTATAACTTTTTAATCTTATAAAATTATTTATTAGTCATTATATTCTAATTAGATTTTTGTAAAAAGTGATTTTAATATAAAATAAACTAAATCACATACAAATTTTTATTTTTATAAAATTAATATACTAATTTATATAAAACTATTAATATTATATATAATATTTAAATAAAAATTTTAAAACCAAGTGGGGTCAGCTGACCCCACTTCTCCTCACCTCCACCGCCACTATATAAGTGACTATATATATGAATACAAGTAGGTTTAGGAGATATATGATATTTACATAAGACATTTCCATATATAATTGTGAATCGTTTGAAAGAGTTTAATCATGAATCTGGATCAAATCTCTGATTAATCTCTCTCCAAAAAATTTCATATATCTTCTTTTACAAAAGTAAAGTGTATTTATATTAAATACATAGGAGGAGAGTTCGATCCAATGTGCCTTGGTGAGTCTTTTATGGACCAAAATCAATTATTTTGGTGGGCCAAGCTCGACCTCGCTAAAGATCAAGTTGGGTCTTCTTCTAAATTAGACCAAACTAGGCCTTCTTACTTTAGACCTAAAATTTAGTCAATTTTTTGTAAAAATACTCAATCTGATATCAATAATATGTCATGATCAACCATTCATACACAACCACATAAGATCATGTTGTAATTTTTATCTTTCATATAATTTATTTCGTGTTCACCTCTCGAATTTAATTTGTATCATGCAAATTGTAGTTGTTTTGTTTACTATAGTTGGATTACTAATATAGTAATTGGTTATTTTAAGAAAAATTATCAATACTAGTCCAACATAAGCTTATTCACAGTTTTAATAAGAAGTAATTTGTATAAGATATTTACATTATTGTTTTCTAAGAATTAGTATTTGTTTGTCTTCACGTTTATACCCGAATGTTTATTCGAAAATTTGATACTTTTATACGTTGACTGTTTGGCCAAATTTTATTGAACTTATTAATTAAATAACGAATTTTAAAATTATGTAGTGGCCAAAAAGATAGAGGTCATTAAATAAGCACATGTCTTGATAAAATTGATTGATACCAGGATAAGTGTTTGAAATTTTTTTATTCAGATTTTTCATAACTAAATTCAAGTATCAACTGTTAAGTTTTGGTAATAATAATAGGCCAAAACATATGAAGAAAAGTCAAGAGAAGCGAAAAAATGAAAACGGACCGAAGAAAATGAAGAGGAGCCGACTGAGCCGAGTCTAGGCCAAGTCGGATCTTTATCGGGTCCATATCGGCAACCATGCGCAAAGCTATCGAGCCAGGATCGGAATTGAGCATGAATGCGCATTAGCGTGTGAGACAAGCCAAGAACGTGGAACACAAGTAACGCGGACTATGCGCGTTATCGTAAGATTGGGCCAAGACGACCATGCAAGTATCAGAACCTATCGGGCCAGGGACTCGCATGTATCAGCGTTCATGGATCGCTAAGCCACTAAGCCAAGATCCAAGAAGACCAAGACGTAAGGCAATGCGCATTATCGGACTAAGTCAAGCCTAAGGAGACCATGCGGGAAACTAGGTCATGACTCGAATATGCGCATGGTCACAGCTCGAATATGTGCATGGTCGTAAAAGCCTTGCGCATGGTTTATCGAGAAAATTTACTTTATGGGAATCTCGGCCAAAATCAGCAGTCTATCATCCAAACCAAGTTTACACATGCTAAATAATGTCAAGAAGGATCTAGAATGAAGAAAAGATCCGTTGGAAGAAGTTTGGCCGAGGTTCACACTTTTGTCCAGGTTCATGCGCATGTGGTCCCGAAATCAGTCCGTACACGCGCTTTCTCTCGGACTAACTTTTTTACCATTTTACGTTTTACCTTGTAACCTTAAACTTACCATTCTAGTTATGTTTAAGGATTCTATAAATACTTGTATGCGCCGCCTTCAATCATTAATAAGAAAAATATCTTATCCTTATTCTCTCTTACACTCGAATACTCTCTATCTTGTTCTTGAGCTTAATCCACTATGGATTAAGCTCATTATTCTCTCAAATCTTCATGGTATCAGAGCATTAAGCTCCGACTACCTATATTCTTCCTCAAAACTCTGTTTTTCTTATGTTTACTAACTTACTCTCTCGGTTTCATTCGAAAAGATTGAAACTTTCTCTCGGTCATTTTCACAAAAAGGTTGAATATTTTCCTTAAAGCATGAGTCTTTCATTGTGAAATCATGGAAAACTAGAAGATCCTCGGAGTTCCAGTCATTTTGAAGGGCATTAACTACTTACTTTGGGCTAGAACCCTAAAGATCTTTCTCGGAGGAAAATGACTCATCAATCATCTGTCAAGAACGAGTCCTACCACCAAGAAGAAGAAGCCTAAAGAACCTAAGAAGAAGGCAGATGAAGAAGAGGCTGAAGAAGCTGAAGCTGATGAAGCTACGGAAAAAGAGGAAGATGACTCTGCCGAGGAAGACATTTGGTTCCAAGAAGACCAAATGGTCCTAGGTATTATGCAAACCTCTCTTGATCCGGCTTTGCTTGAGGCTTATGCCTATTGTGAAACTGCTAAGGATCTTTGGGATACACTCCACAAAGTCTTTGGAAACGTATCCAACCTAAGCTGGGTGTATGAGGTGAAGAAAGCCATAAGCGACCTCAAGCAAGAAGACATGGACTTTAACTCCTACTTTGAAAAGTTCCGGGCACTTTGGGGCTAAGCTGGATATGCTCCAACCCTTCTCTCTTGATGCATCAACACTAAGTGAGAGAAGGGAACAGGACAAGGTCTTTGGTTTGCTCCTTAACCTCAACGGGAGCTAAAAAGATCTAGTAAAACACATTCTTCGGGCAGAAAAACTCGGATCCCTTGAAGATGTATGTTCCCAAATTCAAAGGGAACAAGGTAATTATGGGCTATTCAATGGAAAGAAGGAACTTGTTATGGCTAATGTGGCTGGTAAAGAACAAGTTCTACAAGGATGAAAAGAAGGCGAACCTAGTTTGTGAACATTGTAAGAAGAAAGTCCACACCAAGGAGAAGTGTTGGTTTCTTCACCCACACTTAAGACCCACCAGGAATGGAAAACAGAAATTTGACAACTCAAAGGCTAATGTGGCACCAGAGAAAGAAAATAAAGATGGAGAAGGCTCAAGCCAAGCCCAAGAGGATGGACCGAACACAAAAGCCCTGGTTTCATACAAAGCTTCATCCGCAAAAAAGGAGGAGGAATACGTGAGTAAGAAGGACTTTAATGCCTTGATCAAGGCACTCAAAGATGCCTCCAAATCCGGTAACATGTTGGGTAATATCATGGCTAACTCTTTTAAAGCTCAATATAAAGATGATTGCATTATACTAGACTCGGGTGCTTCTCACCACATGATTAGTAATGTGGACTTAATTGAGAACCTAGAACCGGCTTTAGGTAATGTGATAATAGCTAATGGAGATAGGATCCCTATAAGGGGAATTGGTAATCTTAAGTTGTTTGACAAGAAATCTAGGGCCTTCTTCATGCCATCTTTCACATCTAATTTTATATCTATTAAAAGAGTTACAAATGACTTACATTGCAATGTGATATTTGGGTCTAATAAAGTTTGGTTTCAGGATATTAAGACTAATGCTATCCTTGGTACGGGAGGAGCTAAGGAAAATCTCTATGTGCTTGAAGACATCAAGCATTCTCCCTCTCTATCTTTATCTATTGTTTTCTCTTCATGTGTTGATCCTTCCAATAACATGTTATGGCATGCTAGACTAGGACATCTACATTTAAGAGCTTTAAAACTTATGATGACTAATGTTGCTTCTGCTAATGACAATTGTGAGGCTTGTATTTTGGGAAAACATTGCAAATTAGTATTTCCTAAATCTAATGCTATTTATGAAAAAAATTTTGATCTTATTCACTCGGATGTTTGGACCTCTCCTTGCATGTCTAGAGAAAATCATAAATATTTTGTTACATTCATTGATGAGAAGTCCAAATATACATGGCTCACCCTTCTTCCTTCAAAGGATAGGGTCTTTGAAGCCTTTGTTAATTTCCAATCATATATTACTAACCATTTCAACGCCAAAATCAAAATTTTTAGGTCAGAAAATGGTGGAGAATATACTAGCAATATGTTTAAGGAACATCTTAACAAGCATGACATCATCCTCCAAACGAGTTTTCCATATACTCCACAACAAAATGGAGTGGCCGAGAGGAAGAATAGACATCTTATGGAGATAACTCGGTCCATGATGTTCCATGCCAAAGTTCCTAAACGGTTTTGGGGAGATGCGGTTGTATTAGCTTGCTACCTAATCAACCGGACTCCCACTCAAATTCTAAAAGACCTCTCTCCTTTTCAAGTACTTAATAACATAAAACACTCCCTTAATCATCTAAAATTTTTTGGGTGCGTGTGTTTTGTTCTTGTCCCAGGAGATCTACGAACAAAGATTGATGCCAAGAGTACAAAAGCCATGTTCATAGGATATTCATCAAACCAAAAAGGATATAAATGTTATGTCCCCGAGACTAAGAGAGTCTTAGTATCAAGGGATGTAAAGTTTCGTGAGTCCCAATCCTTCTTTGAAGAAAAGAATTGGGACCATTTAAAGGACTTATCCACCTCATGTTCGGATAGAGCTGAGAATCTAAGGTGTATCTTAGAGAATCTTGGAGTAACTACAAACACCTCTGCCTCTAGTCAAGAATAAAACACTCCCTCNGGGGGGGGGGGGGGGGGGAATGAGAGTGAATCCTCTGGTGATATATTGGACATTGGACCTCAAAATCAAGAAAAGCTCCAGATTCACCATTTCATGACCAAGGGGGAGAAATAGAGGATCAAGAAGAAGAAGTGGTTGAAGAACAACAACCAGAGCCACCAGCCTTGAGAAGAAGTACAAGGATAAAATATCATCCATCAAACTGGGTTAACACTCAGGTCTACTACAACAATGAAGTCGTAGCTCATCCAATTCAAAAAGCTTATTATATGGCAAGTTTTCCACAAGAACACCAAGTTTTTACTAGCAAGATGGATCAAGCTCAAGTCCCAAGGTCATACAATGAAGCCATTGAGACAAAAGAATGGGAAGTGGCCATTGATAATGAACTCAATGCTATGGAGCACAACAACACTTGGAGAGAAGTGAACTTCCAAAAGGGAAGAAGGTAGTGACATCCAAGTGGGTATTCACCATCAAATATAAAGCCAATGGAGACATTGAAAGACATAAGGCAAGATTAGTGGCTAGAAGCTTCACCCAAACCTATGGGGAAGACTACCTAGACACCTTTGCTTCGGCTGCCAAACTTCACACAGTTAGAGTCATCTTAGCAATAGCTACAAACTTAAACTGGGATCTATGGCAAATAGACGTGAAAAATGCCTTTCTCCAAGGAGACTTAGAAGAAGAATTCTACATGAAGCCACCACCAGGCCTTGAAGCTAGAACTGGCCAAGGAAAGGTTCTTAGACTCAACAAGGCCATATATGGTCTTAAACAATCACCAAGAGCATGGTACCACAAGTTGAGTTCAACCCTCTTAACAAGAGGCTTTACTAAGTCCGAGGGAGACCATACTCTATTCATCCAATCTAGCCAAAGAGGTAAGGTTATCATCCTCATATATGTTGATGATATAATCATTACTGGGATGACAAGGTAGGTATTCAACTTACAAAAGATGACCTTAAATCTGTTTTTGATATTAAGGATTTAGGAGAACTAAAGTATTTTCTTGGTATTGAAATATGTAGATCCGAGAAGGGTCTCTTCTTATCCCAAAGAAAATACACCTTTGATCTCTTAAGTGAAACAAGAAAGCTTGGGGCAAAGCCTTGCAAAACCCCCCTTGAGGATGGCTACAAAGTCATGAGAGAGGGGGAAATTGAAAGTGAGCCATTTGGAGACATTTACCAATACAGAAGGATGGTTGGTAAGTTGATTTATCTTACTATCACTCGGCCTGACATTTGATTTGTTGTGAATCAAGTGAGGCAACACATGCAAAATCCCAAGAAGCATCATTGGAATATGATTGATAGAGTTCTAAGGTATCTCAAAGGAACTCATTGCCAAGGTGTGTGGATGGGGCTTAACAACAACAAGAAGATCGTGGGATATTGTGATGCGGATTGGGCCGGTGATAGGAATGACAGGAAGTCCACCATAGGGTATTGTACATTCATTGGTGGCAACCTTGTTACTTGGAGAAGCAAGAAGCAAAAGATTGTTTCTTGTTCTAGTGCCGAAGTCGAATACCGGGCCATGCGGAAGCTGACTAATGAGCTAGTATGGCTTAGAGGATTGTTTAAGTATCTAGGAATCGAGTCATCAAGACCTATCACAATGCATTGTGATAACCAAGCGGCTATACACATAGCATCCAACAATGTCTTCCACGAGAGGACCAAGCATATCGAAGTAGATTACCACAAAGTGAGACAAGCTGTGGAGCAGAGCATCATTCTCCCATGCTACACACGAAGTGCAGATCAATTGGCCGACATCTTCATTAAGGCAAGTAGCATAAGTATTTGTGAGTCAATACATACAAGACTTGGACTCACAAATCATTCAAGAGTGAGATCATTTAACTGTGGAAGCTTTGTACTCTTTTTCCTTTGGAGAGTTTTGTCCCATTGGATTTTCTCTCTAAAGGTTTTAATGAGGCAAGGCCTTCACGGGTTTCAAGTCAAGCCATTCACCATGGCTAGACTTGAGGGGGAGTGTTAAGTTTTGGTAATAATAATAGGCCAAAACTTATGAAGAAAAGTCAAGAGAAGCAAAAAGAATGAAAACGGACCACAGAAAATGAAGAGGAGCCGACTGAGCCAAGTCTAGGCCAAGTCGGGTCTTTATCGGGTCCATATCGGCAACCATGCGCAAAGCTATCGAGCCAGGATCAAAATTGAGCATGAATGCGCATTAGCGTGTGAGACAAGCCAGGAACATTGAACACAAGTAATGCAGACTATGTGCGTTATCGTAAGACTGGGCCAAGACGACCATGCGGGTATCGGAACCTATCAGGACAGGGACTCGCATGTATCGGCGTTCATGGATCGCTAAGCCACTAAGCCAAGATCCGAGAAGACCAAGACGTAAGGCCATGCACATTATCGGACTAAGTCAGGCCTAAGGAGACCATGCGGGAAACTAGGCCATGACTCGAATATGCGCATGGTCACAACTCGAGTATGTGCATGGTTGTAAAAGCCGATGCGCATGGTTTATCGAGAAAATTCACTTTATGGGAATCTCGGCTAAAATCAGCGGTCTATCATCCAAACCAAGTTTACACATGCTAAATAATGTCAAGAAGGATCTAGAATGAAGAAAAGAGTCGTTGGAAGAAGTTTGGCCGAGGTTCACACTTTTGTCCAGGTTCATGCGCATGTGGTCCCGAAATCAGTCCATACACGCGCTTTCTCTCGGACTAACTTTTTTACCATTTTACGTTTTACCTTGTAACCTTAAACTTACCATTCTAGGTATGTTTAAGGATTCTATAAATACTTGTATGTGCCGCCTTCAATCATTAATAAGAAAAATATCTTATCATTATTCTCTCTTACACTCGAATACTCTTTATCTTGTTCTTGAGCTTAATCCACCATGGATTGAGCTCATTATTCTCTCAAATCTTCATTAACTTCACTTGCCCATTTAATATATATAATATCTACAAATTTGGCAGATAAAATTCTATTGGAATGAGCTTTAATGATTTTAAAAAGCTTGATATGTCATGGATTGATTGACTAATTAATAAGGGTACGTAATTGTAAAGTATTGATAAATAATAATCTATTAATTTTTAATATTTTGTTATGTCTACTATATTTATATTGTTATATTTTATATTAGAGTATTTTATGAATATCCAAGTAAGGAACACATTTTTTAAGAAAAATTCCTTTACTCGATCATCTCTGTGTCTGAATTATGGTGACAATAAATGAGGAATGATAACTTTAAACTTGTCCAAAAATAATTATCGTGAATTTTTGGTTATTTTTCACAATTAATAGATTCTAATAACGACATGAAATCAATTGGACCGATGAAAAAAATTGTCTTTACCTGAAAAACGTAAAGTGCGATCTATTAGCAGAAAAAATCATTGGAAATCGGATCGATCCAGAATATCATTTGAATCTTTTAACTTATCTAGTTGTATTGTCTCTATGCGCTCATAATATCTATTTTATACCATGATAACGAAATAAATTGGACAGCGATCGATTACGTTACATGAAAGTGGCCATTAGATTTTTAATGATATAACCAAATGAGACAAAAAAATAATATTTGTCGAGCAGAAACGATAAAATTGTTTGGATAACATTTAGTTAGAATCGTATTTAAAATTTAATTTTTTATTTTTTAATAATTATTTTTGGTTGCGTAATTTTGATTCTGATTTTCATTTTTAAATTTGGTTTATGGGTTTTTTTATAAATTGGTTTAAGCATCTCAAATATTAATAAAGTATCAATTATTGAATCACATTTTAAATTTTTGTTAACTTTATATATGTTATTGATTTTTATTTATATTTTTATCAGTGAGTGATATATATATATATATATATATATATATATAATTCTTAAGTAAATTATAAACCTCATTTTAATATAATTTTTTTATATGCTCTCTTATTATATATTAGTTTTTTTGGAAATAGCTTTCTATATAAACATAATTTGTCAGACAATGCTGATGATAAATAAGTATGATAAAAAGAAATGTTATGAACCTTTTAAATATGTATCAATGTTTTTGAAATTTGTGTTGTTGTCTAAAATATGATTATGGACTACATAAATTAAATGAATGTGGATTAGAAAAAAATATTGCAATGTTTTATGAAACTATTGCTTATAATAAAATTCATCGAACCATTACAACATATTATCAATGAGAGTAAAAGGAAGTTTCAAATTATATCTTCAATATAAAATTTATGTATACATCCTTTTTGCCATCTAATAATTGTGTACTTAGTGTAGATAATTGTTGTTATTGTTGTGAAACACATATTGTGGATGTCCATTAACCAGCCTAGTCCATATTGTGGGCTTTATCTTATTCACTTATGTAATGAGCCTAGGTTTACTATGTAATAGGCGGCGATGATATATGTATATATAGACCTATTGGTCGATCATTATTAAGAAGAAGTTAACATTTTTACAACACGTTATCAGCACGATAGTCTCCACCCTGAGAGAAATCCGAGAGAGAAAACCTTAATTCCGGCGCCACCTTCAAACAGCTCGATCTCTCCAACCGTGACGAGTTAGACGACGATCCACCTATCAAATTGAAGCTCTTGACGAGACGCTTCCAACGCCGTCGACCTCGCTTCCATCTGACATCGGACGTGATCTCACGCTCTGATATAAGGAGCGCCGTCAAGAACCAAAAACCTAATTCCGGCCGTCAACTTCAAACCACCGTATCTCCCTAACCAAAAGGAGTTAGACGACGATCTACCTATCAAATTGAAGCTCTTGACGAGACGCTTCTAACGCCGTCGACCTAGTCTCCATATGATATTGGACGCGATCTCACGCTCTGATATAAGACGCGCCGTCAATAACCAAAACCNCGGCCGTCAACTTCAAACCACCGTATCTCCCTAACCACAAGGAGTTAGACGACGATCCACATATCAATCTCAAGCTCTTGACGAGAAGAATCCAGCGCCGCAAACATAATCTCGATCAGATCTCAAACGCGCTCTCAAATCCCGATACCAGTCGCGCCGTCAAAGAGAAATATAAGGATGTTA
>OVBE01008733.1:0-16821 GCA_900406425.1 Iberis pinnata | reverse complement strand
TGTAAACTTAAAAATTAATATTTTACTCCGCGCATTGCGCGGGATTGTACCTAGTTTTATAATTAAATTACGTAACGTCGAAGCATTCGTTTTTGTATGTTAATTAGTTAATGCGTAGAATAAAATTATTTCTTACTAATTTAATTTATTAAATTACTCAATTCAATTTCAGGTTAAACCAAATATTTTATAAATTACTCCTTTATTGATAAAATTTGTAATTTATATAGTTTCTCAAAATTTAGTTATTTCTATAATATAATTCATGTTTGTTCCTCATTTTTATACTAATTTGAAACGTTTTAGAAGTTTTTTTAATTTTTAGATAGAGTGCATAATACACATCCAGTTCTTAAAATTAGAATATTAACATATGCCGCAAAAAATAGATTTTCATATATAAATTATATTCTTATATAGTCATTTTTTAAAAAATGTGATCGAACATATATATAAATAAGTATTTGAGTATAATAGGGTGAGGATTAACAAAGTAAATTTATAAGAATTTAAATGAAAATTCGTAGAATTTCTGTTAATAAGAGACAAACACAACACAACTCGATATGAAAATAAAAGATTATATTGATTTATTAATTGTTCTAAAGTTATAATTGTGTACAAATTCTCGGTAAAAAGGTGAAAAAAAATATCTCGTTTTGACATCTCTCTATTTATATTGCTCCATTTTCTTTGAATTCATGTTGCGGCTTCCAGATTCCTCGGGCAGTTTCTATATTCGCATTGTCGCTTCCGGATCTCTCGGTTCGCAGTTCTGATATTCGCGTTGCGGCTTCTGAATCTCTCGGGTTGCGACTTGGTCCTTTCGTGCTCGGGTTGTCCCTTTTCCACCTGTGTCATACCGAGTGTTGAGTGCTCATGCATCCCTCAAATGTACTCAGGTCAAATATCTTCTTGATAGATCTTCCTCAGGTCTTTATGTGCTTAACATTCTACGTCATAACTTCATAAATAAGAATAAATCTTGTTGAGGAGGTTTTGACACCAATAGATTAGCCCCCAGATCTTCTAGCGAGTTTGACGAGTTGGGTAACCTTCAAATATGCGGATGGTGACTTCTCCTCAAGATTTCAGATTGATGGTTCTTTTGAATATGAATCTATGCATGGAATGCTCGTTGTAGCGAAATACAAATACTTTGCACATTTATCGCTTTTGGATGTTTAAGACTTGAATCTTTTTCACGATCGTTTGAATGATTTGATTTTTATTCTTGTTGGTTTCTTAGTGTTAGTTCGGGCGTTACATTCAGTTGTCTTGTAACTGATAATAAGATTTGTACATCTTGATGTTTGGTTTATTTCAGTATAGCAAAGTGTTTATTCGAGAGGTCGAGTGTTAAATGTATAACAGACGTTTGAACCATTAAAAATGTTTGCCATACGTTTCAATGCATTGTTGTGAGACGGGGCTCGGCGTTAGCGTTTACACAATGCTAAAGGTTGCTCAGATTATTACCCATTGGGGGGGATGCGATGTATTGTATGACTGGCCAGGTCAAACAATGTATTGTGCATTTTAGCATTTTGTTGCTATTTCCGTATTGTAGATTAAATTATAATAGAATTAAGTTTTTGGATCGTTTACTATTTTCGTATTGTGCATAGTTATTATGTTGTTTTGTAAAGTTATTTACTTTGTTATTCAACTTATCATTTTTATTTTATTTTATATTTACATGATGTTGCATATATATGCAGTTTTGGGTGATTGGCTATACAATAATATATGACACTTTGCAATTGATCAAACAAAAGACATCAAATTAATTTTTGTAGTGAATAATATGCCGTTAGCTAGATTACTTGAGATTTTTAAAGAAGAATATGGATTGGATAACTCAATGCATGATATCCAATTAATTTATTCATTGCCTGAGATAATGGTGGAAAACAAGTCAAATGAAACGTCTCATGTTTTTCTGACAAGTGATCGACAAGTAACGAGTTTTATTGAAGTTTGCAAAACCAATTATATGCGACTTTGTGTTTCAATAAAAAAAAAAGGAGAAGAGGTTCCAAAACCTCCAACGACTGATAAGTTACTACATGTTGGTGGTGATAACATAGATCATGGAAATCTTGTTGACGATGAGAGAAAATGTGTTGATGAAAAAAGCATTACTTCTTCAGCTAATGTAAGCATTAAAGTGAGTCAATTCTTTTAAAGCAAAGATGTATTGTAATGGAGGTTATGGATGCTTTCCGTAAAATATAAGTTTAGATGGAAACTTAAAAATTCAAATCCATCAATGCTTGTTGTAGTTTGCAAAAATGATGGGTGCTCTTGGAAGTTGTAGTTTGCAAAAATGATGGGTGCTCTTGGAAGGTGAAGGCGACACAAAAAGATGAAACCTCTGAGTATTTTTGGATAAAAAAGTACATTGATGTGCATTTATGTTCTCCTGAAAGTAGAAGTTTCACACAAGGTTAGATTACTTCAAAAGTTGTAGGACAACTTGTTTTGGATCTTTTTGGTGGTATTAGTCAAGGGCTCAAACCCCGAAATTTAGAGAAACCATTACTCAAAAATTACGGGTTAACACTTACTTGTCACCAGCTTTGGGAAGCTTTGGAGCATGCTCGTGAATTGCAGAGGGGTTCTCCTGAAAATGGTTGTGAGCAACTACCTAAATACATTTATAAGATTAAGAAAGCAAATCATGGATTTGTTTCTGAATTGGAAGATGATGATGACCAAAGGTTTAAGTATCTTTTCGTTGCTCTTGGTACGTGTTTGAAAGGTTTTGAATTTATGATAAAGGTTATTGTTGTGGACGGAATATTTTGAAAAGAAAAAATTTGGGGTACTCTTTTAGTGGCGACTGCTCAAGATGATGATAACCATATATTCCCAATTGCATTAGGAATTGTTGATTCTGAGAATGATACACCTTGGGAATGGTTTTTTCTCGTATAAAATTAGTTGTTTCCGATCATCAAAACTTGGTGTTTATCTCTAATAGACATACATATATTGAAAAATTTATTGCGAAGGTCTACCCATCTGCAAAAAGGAGAATATGCTTCTTCCACCTTAAGAAAAATATCACCACTAAATTTGGAGCAAATCAGTGTTTCCATTTGGTTGAGAAAGCTACTAGCACATATAGAGTAGACGACTTTACCAATATCATGGAAGAGATACATCATGTTAATCCAAAATTGAGCAAATATTTAGAAGATGCAAATATTCGGTTATGGTCTACAGCTTATTTCCAGGGGAATAGGTATAACATCACCACAAGTAACATCCTGAATCAAATAATGGTCTTCTTAAAGAGCCAAGGGAGTGCCCAATCGTAAGATTTATTGATCATGTACAAGATACTCTGATGCGTTGGTTTTGTTGAGCGTCGAAAACTAGCTATTGAACTTACCATCGAACTTGGACCATACGTTGACATACACTAGAAAAAATGTGTTGAAGCGAATACACTTACAATTTCTCCAATAAATTTGGCTCAATTTCATGTTACTGATGGCTCACAAGATGGTGTAGTTGACATAGAGAAGTTGAGTTGCTCTTGTCGGGTATTTGATATAGAAATGATTCCTTGCATTCATACAATTACAGTGGCTACAAAAAAAAACAATTTATGTTACACACGTTATCAGATCTTTATTACACAAGGAGTTATTTGTATGCTGCATATTCTGAGTCTATTTATCAAGTTCAAGGAATTCTCAATGATATCCAAATACCATCTGAACTTGACGAAAGAAAATGTTTTCCTCCAAAAGGTCGTTGTATTCGGATCGACCTCACAATAATGGATATCAATCATCATTGGAGATTGCAATATAAAATAAAAGGTCAAGGAGAGAACATAAATGTTCAAGATGCAATCTTTTTGGACACAATCGAGCAACTTGCAAAACAGCTTTGCCTTGATTTTTTATATTTTTTTATTTTTTATTATATTTTTTTTATTTTCTATAAGTCTACGTATATTGTAAATGTTATCTCTAAGTCTAGTACTACCTGAAATCTTCTTAATCATGTATGGAATCATGTGCCCAAATGGAACCCTTCTTACATTAATGATAGCATCAATTGTATGTAAGATAATGCTATCATATACATCAACTTTTCTTTTGACAACTGATATAGCCAACGAAACCCAATGACCATTATCCATATTTATCACTATATAAAGGTCGTCCATGTCTTCTCTGAACTTCCGATTTGTCTTGAAGCTTCCTGGAAACACACCATTGTAGTAATCAATCAATTGATGTCCCCAAATGTAGTCTTCTAGATTCTTCAAAAACTCATTATATCCTCTAGAAATAAGATAGCAAAATATGTGTCTAGAAAACACAATATTTGGCTTCGATACGGAGACAGAGTTTTAAGTGATCTTTTCCGAAGAAACGTTAAGCATGCGTCTATGTGCTACAAAACCAGAATGATAGTTTGAGTTATTTAAACACTATTTTCTAAACAAAAATTTATAATATTTACTTACGCTTGTGTGAAGATGATCTCTTTTTTTTTAAGTAGTAAAATCCAAAATGGTTTTCTGACTATATAAAATCCAAGACTCATTGTTGGAAAAAGAATACTAGAATTAGTGCAAGTAATAATATAATTATAAAATTATGAGAAAAAGTATAGCTAATCTTCATGTTTGTTTCATTCAGTTAATGCATCCAACTTTGTCGTAGCAATAAGTCCAAATAGATCATAAAAAGATATTGATCTTAGAACCTTATTTTTTTACGAGACACTATATTTTGTTGTGTTAGCTTTTATCCAAATTGTTTCTTCGTCTCAACCAACTCAGCACTTAGCATTGCATTGAAAGCTTTGAATTTAGCATCGACTAGTTGTAATTTTCTTGTCTTGAAATTCTTTTTAAGTGATGGGGTTGGTGACAAACCTTTAACTAAATCATCTTTGTTATCCACTGAAATCGGCATCATAAACTGATCTGAAACATCTGCTTGAAAATTGTGTTCATACTTCAGTGGTGAACGTACCGATAAAATCTGAACATCAAAAAATTCTTTGATACCAACTTTGCTGCATGCAGTGTCCATAATATCTATATTATTTACTTCGTTAGTTGCCTGCGTAAACGAAAAAGTAAATCATAAAACACATTATTAGTTTAATAAAAATATGATAGTGATTCTTCAATGTTACTAATTGTTATAAGCCAATATATAAACTAAGTTCCATATTTCAAAATTGTATTCTTATAGCATTGATAAATTTCAGACTTCTAATATTTCTACAGTATTCTGCAAGCAAAATCAACATTCTAATAATGCAACATTATCTTAACGTTAACCCAAACAACTCATATGACTAATAAAGAACAACAACTATGATTAACATAAAGGTTAACTAGTGATCTTATATAATAAATATTATACAACAAATTTTGTCAATATGATGTTAAACAAACACATCAAAATACATAAGATTCAAAACAATAGTTACTTAGGCTAAAACAAACACATATTTTTTTAATACATCTGTAGGAAAAGAATGATCAATTCCGCTTCTTACCAATATTGTTACACTTACGTACACTAGGATTGATTACATATTTTGATGTAGAATTTTCACCATGAACAACAACCTCTTGAATTGTTTTCAAATGCTTCTCAATTTTATTTATCTTTGCCTCCATGCTTTCCACCTTAGTGCTTAGTCCACTAAAACCATTAGACATGGTCTAATGAAGTTTCTCAATGAATGAATCAATGTGTGCTAGAGTTAGTAACTCTCTCTCGTTTTGTATTTTTGAAACTTTTCTCTTCTTTTTAACTCTATGTTCTGTGATCTCCCGTTCGAATGGTCCTTGTTTTGAACCATGACCAACCCACATGGTTTTGTCAAATAAAACTTCGCTTAAAATTCCACCAATGAGTGTGGCAATCTCAGGATCATTGATTTCATTATTTCACTTTGATCTCATAATATGAGACGAATTTTCATCTCCAAGAAAATTTTTGACATCAACCTACAAAAAGGTAATTAAATAAACAACACAAACAAAAATAATGAAACAAATGGTATGAGACTAGTGTGAAACGTTAGAGACCATTTATGGAAATACTAACACAAACATGTTAATGTTCATATTAAATTGATTCAAAAACTAAAAAAAAAAATACATAAAAGGAAACATACATAACACATAGTTAGATATAATTTACATTGCTATCATTATCTTCAAGCGCAAAATAGTCATTCATTTAACATAACAATATCATGTTGACCACCTTCAGCATGTGCCTTGGCCTTCTTGGCAATCATCATAACTGCCTCGTACCTCCGGATTTGTAGAACTTGGACAAAACCATATATGACATAAGACGGATTACATAAATCTTTTGCCTCCTCATGGACTGAATTAACAGAAGTTCAAAACCAGCTCTACCCCCCCCCCCATGGGTACTTCTCAAATCTTTCTATGTTTCTAACCAGCTCGATGTATTTTCTTGGTAAATAACTCGTCTTCTTTCGAGCCAAAAAAAACTCCAGCCAATATCAGTAAATAAGCTAGTCTTGATCTTCTCTAGTCCATTTACTTCATGTCTCAGGCATTTCTTCTAAATCTATCAAAGATGGATACTTTTTGACTTTAACATCTTAGTCCACCTACTTGTTACTTCTTCAGAATCTTCAACAACATCAGTTGGATATTTAGCACAAGCAAGACCAGTTATAAACCCAAACTCATCCAGAGAAAATCTAATCGGTTGCCCTACAAAAAAGAGACCATATCACATACTTCCTTTTGGTTACCAACTGATTTTCAAGAAGGAAATGAACAAGAGTACCTGACTAAACAAACTCATTATCGCTTGCTAACCGATAAAGAGCTCTAAATGGAGATGCTTTGATATGATCTAACTCGTCTTTGAAAATCCCATCCCACTTCTCACAAAAAATATTCAGATGTGAGTAGTAGGTGATATGATCTTGAAGCGGCAGTTCGGTTCCTGATTCAAATAGCTTTTACGGTAGGCCAAAACTTCATTATTAGTAAACATCCCCAAATAAACCTACATTAAGAAAAAATAAACGAGTTATTATTTTTTATAAAATATTTCACAGATTGAAAAGGAAAATAATATGTGATGATTAAGGTGATCTATTTAAGTATAATAATCTCATAGTGATAGTTGTGATGATTAAAGTTCAAGTATATCATCATGGAGTATGTGGAAGAAATTGTGTGTTTCAAAAGGAATGGGTCAAAGTTGTTATGTTTTTGGGTTTACTGATGGAGTTTAGATAGAGTTATATATGGACAACCAAAACATTGTATTCTAAACAAGTCAGTCAATAGATCATTTGGAAGAAAGTAGTCATCAAGTATGAAGAAAATCAAGTTCATTTGCATAAACATGTATTTTTTTTGTTGCAACAAGAAGGACTGTGTTAAAACAAGAAATGAATTGTTGAGACAAATGTGAAGCAACTTGAGTTTTAAAAGGGGTCTGATGATGGTGACAACTGCATATTTTTATTGTGATAACATATGGAGTTTCAATAAGTTATGAGTTTACAAAACTATGAGAAACAAGAAACTTTTATCTCGGTTCAAGGTTTTTAGTTAATCTTACAAAGAAAACTGGTTTTCTAAGTTGTTGATTTGAAAATTTGCTTATCATGTTTACTCTTGTTTGTTGGGCATATTATATCTTGTCATGGGAAGAACAAGAAAAAAGATTGAACCTATGAAGAAGTTTGAATGAAAAAATAGTGGGATTATCAACAAGGTAATAATTTTAAAGACAATGGTGAAGAGTCTAGCTAAAGTTTGAAACTAAGTCTAAAAAGAAAATAGATTCTCATCAGATTTTTGATTCAGGTGGAGTTGCTGATGCAGAAAGTACCTTTAAGTTCAGGATTGTCTAATGAAAAACTTGTCAAACTAAGTCAAATCCAAAAAAATAGACAGAGAAGAGAGACATACTTGTGTAGAGAAACTCAAAGTAGAGAAGAAGCCAAATCTACAGAAAAATTCATAGTGAAGGAAACGATAGTAAGAGAGGGAGAATAAAAATTAGGGTTCTAAGTTTATTGTTTTTATTTTCGAAGCAGAGTAAAAATTGAGGAACAATAAAACTTGCCTTTTTATTTTTCTTTGATACTTCAAAAAATAAAATTATATATTTAATGTTATTTGAAAGAGTTTTTTTTTTTTACTTTTCACTTACAAATAGACTAAAAGTTTTATTTTTAAAATATTTGGCCTACTATTTTAATTAGTATATTATTTTTAAGTTATTTTATTATTTTCCCCATTTTTAGAATTCTAATCATTTGTGTATAAAAATTGTGAATGGTCTGGAAAAAAAATTGTGAATGGTGCCTTACATAATATAACAGTTACGAATAGTGCCTTTTTGTTTTCTCTCTCCCTGAAATACTACAGTCGTATCACGTTTTTTTGGCCGACGTTGATCAATTCTTTACGTCTCTTTTAGTTTCGTTTTGTTACTTGTTACGTATTAGGAAGATTATCAACACCACTTTCTTTCTCTGTTCGTAATTATGGTGATAACCATACAATTCATGAGATCAACGATCTCAAAGGTATTCTTAGTTGTAACATTGTCATCCTCTTTTTCTTTAAATACATTTTATATTTTGACAGATGTTAGACTACATGATTTTCATATCTTTTTTCTCTTCTTCTGGAAGTGTGCTTGTCCGAAATATGTTCTTCATTTTCGGATCAGATATGCCGGTTTGTGTCCGTCGAGTGAAATCTCTGGCGGTTGGTGGAATTTATCTCTTATGAATAAAATCCTATTTCCTAAACCGCCTTAGATTCAAAGCGTCATCTTGAGTTTTTATGGCATGAAGATCATTTTTATTATTAAAATCAATGATATCCAGTGTCATACCAAGATACTCATCAATTCAATTGGTGTATCAAAGGTGATAAATTCTTCCGATCAAGAGAAGTATAGTTACGAATGGGTAATGTTCATGCGTTGGGATCAAACTGGAAGATCAAGAAATTCAGAATCAAAATCGCTTTTAGCAATAGTTAATTTCTCTTTATCAATCAAAGTAACGTGATATGCATTTTGAAGTTTCATCGGTAAGATGATAGCCACTCACAAGTGTGTGAAAGAGGGACATAACATATTTCATCTGTTAGCCTATAAGTCTTCAAAAGAAAAAGCTTGGTTATACTACATTCTTTCATCGAAATTGTTATCAATTTTCTTTATTTGCGTCAATGTTTGTATTGGATTTTTGAATCCGTATTTTTCACACATAAATTTTCGTTTAAGTAAATCAGTTTGATACAATGGTATCTTCCCATAATGATGATACAAGAAACAAAGGTATATAATAATGAAAAGTATAAGAATTTATGCTCTGTTTTTGTTGCTTTGCCAACAGGTTTGCCACCTTATTTGAATGTGTCGGTATCCATATTAGTTGAGTGTCTTCAAATTTACCCTTCCATAAATTGCAATCTTGTCTCCAATTCTCAAGCTGGATATGTATCTCTTAATGATTGAAGATTTTGACTAACAATTGACTGTCACCCTCAAATATTACCTTTCTATAACCACATGACCATACATGTTTCATAGCTTGTGTTAATGCTTGTGCTTCAGCTTCAAGGGGGAAGATACGATGCGGCATGTAGCTTGACCAGAACCACAATAAGCACCTGCAGAATTTTGTTATATCTAGCCAGCGTGAGCATGCGTGAAGGAGTTTGCAGAAGTTGCGTCAAAATTGCATTGTATCCATAAGTCGTTAGGACATAACCATTCTGAACACGCAGTATATGGTTTTTGCTTCTGACTTATTGGGTGAATATCCAACCAATCTTATAATTCTTTAGCAGCTTGTTGATATGTAGTTGTTGTAATCACTTCTTTGCCTTGTAAAAATAACTTGTTACTCCTTTCCATATTATAAAGCATCCATAAAGGAAGTAATTCTTTAACTGCAGATTATGTATTATATTTGGAATGCTCAAGTAACCTTTGTAAATTTGTAACAAAATTCACGGAGAGGTCACGTGGATTAAAGTTTGGAATTAGGGATGGAGTCCATAGACCAGAAATTCTTGGACAAGAAAAGAAAATATGATTCAGGCTTTCCACTTTTGAACATTTGACACATCTATCGTCAGGTGTTAAGTGTCTTCTATGCAAATCTTGTTTTGAAGAAAGAATATTTGAAACAGCTCTCCAGAGGAAGTATTTAATCTTTGGCATAATGTGTAGTTTCCAAATTCTTCATTTAATCTCTTTACATTCTTCAGTCTGCTGGTATAACTGTAACTCTGGGTGATGGCTTTCTATCCGGCCAATATCCAGATTTCACACTGTCCATTACGTTGATATAACCAGATTTTTCTATCAAGAACCTTGTTTTGTGGTAATTTAATAGACAATATAATTGGTATATCATCTTCGTGGATGTGCAGTGACAATTTTTCAATGTCCCATTGATTAGTGGCAGTAAGGAAGTCACATATCTTTAAATTGTAGTTTAATGTACCTGACATAGTTGGTCTTGGTGCTCTTGGAGATTGCAATGGTAGTCATTTATGGTCCCAAACCTTTATTTTCTCTCCATCTCCAACAATGAAACTCAGTCCTTGGGATAAAAGTTTTTGCCCATGTAGTAGTGACTTCCACCCATATGAAGGTTGAGTTCCTGAATTGGCTTCCATTACATCAGATTGTGAGACGTATCGTCCTTTGTAGAGTCTAGCCAACAAGTTTTCTGGGTATTGTATAATTCTCCAAATTTCCTTGGCTAATAAAGCATTATGTAACTGTTCGAGATTGCGAAAACCTAGTCCTCCTTCACATTTTGGGGGTTGCGATACGATTCCAAGCTAACCAATGCATAGATCTATCACTTCCATTATCGCCTTTTGACCACCAAAATTTCAAAATTAATCTTTCAACATCATCACAAATATTCTTTGGGATCTTTAAGCATCTCATAGTGTACAAAGGCATTGCCATAGCAATTAATTTCAGTAAGATCTCTCTTCCTATGGGAGACAAGTAATTTTTAGACCAACCATATGTTCTCTGATGAAATTTTTCTATGATGAATCGAAATAGATCGCATTTCTTGGCTCCAAAAACTTCAGGTAATCCTAAATACTTACTTGTTCCCCATCGTTATGGATGTGCATTAGGTTGCGGAGTGATGAAAATTTTGATATGTTTATGACCTATCAAGAAGCAGCCTCGTATTGTTGAAATATATCCATTAATTTCATTGCTGATTGAGTATTTGCATTACAAAAGAAGAGTGCATCATTGGCAAACAACAAATGAGAGATTGAAGGGTTGTTTCTACTTATTTTTATTCCAGGTAACTACTTAGTTTGTGTAGCTTTATGGAGCATATGTGTGAGGACTTCTGAACAAAGGATGTACAGGTAAGGAGATAATGGATCTCCTTGTTGTAAACCTCGTTTAGATTTGATATAACCTTTTGGTGAACCATTAATGATAATGGAGAAAGAAATTGTACGTACACATGGCATTATCCATTGAATCCACTTTGGAGAAAATCCTATATAAATCATATTTGCTGTAGAAAATCTCATTCGACACGGTCATATGCTTTAGATATATCGGTTTTGATAGCCATGAAACCTTTGTTATAGCTTTTACGAACTTTTAAGGCATGTAACACTTCATGAGCCACTAAAAAATTATATGTAATAAGTATGGATGGCACAAATGATGCTTATTCTTCAGGAATTAAAGATGACAGATGATCCTTCAAACGGTTAACCAAAATTTTTGAGATGAACTTATAGCTGACATTGTAGAGAGCTATAGGATGAAAATCGGACATCGAAGTTGGTGCAACAGTCTTAAGCAAGAGGCATATGTTTGTATGATTAATAGCTGGATCTAGATGACAATGATAAAAAAATAATGAAATCTCATAGAAACCATCAGCATCTGGTGATTTTGTTGGACCGATTGAGAGGATTGCAGCATCAACTACATCTCTTGATAGTAGACGAGTTAGATCTTCATTAATTGCTTCTGAGACTCCTCGTGGTAAATCATGAAGCACATGGTTATAGGTTTGGTTTATCAATGTTGTACTATGGATATAGTCTTGAAGTAGTCCGCAACAATTTCTGTTAATTTTGACATATTATTATGTAACACACCCTGATGATCTTCAAGAGTATAGATCTTATTTCGTGCTTGTCTCTGCTTTGTAGTTTGAGAGAAATACTTTGTATTTCGATCACCACATTGCAGCAACTGATTTATGCTTTTTAATTTCCAGAACATCTCTTCTTTTATGTAAGTTGTATTCAAGCATCTTCGAATTTGGTTCAAAATAGCAAGTGAGCTCCCACGTGTAATAGCAGAGTTCAATTTGGATATGTAATAAAGAATATCTTCTCTTGAGTTACGTTTATGTTGACGATGCCACTTTGCAATTTTTGTACGGCACATACTTAATTTTGAATTCAAAGATGTTTCAGGGAGAGCTTTAGTCCATCTTGTCAAAATGCTGTCACAGAAATATGGACTATCAGTGTATCTTGGATCGAACTTAAATCGCATGTGATTAGTGTAGTCTTTAGTGAGGAATCAGGTAACTATAGGACGATGATCAAATATGCCTACATCTAAGAATTCAGCGTAAGAAGCAGGAAAGCAATTGAGCCACTCTGTATTGACTAAACTACGGTCTAAAAAACACTGTATAGTTTGATTGTTTCTATTCCCTACCCACGAAAACTTGTCACCTATTGCAGTAAGATCATGAAACTCACAGGTGCTATACATATGCCGAAAGTCACTAACAGTTCTTTTAGCTTGGATGTTTCCCCCTATTTTTTCAGAGCTTGATACTAACTCATTAAAACCACCAATGCAAATCCAAGGACCAGATTTAGTAGAAGCTATATGTTCTAATTCATTCCACACTATTTGTCTTTGACTTTGTTGTAGATGACCATAAACACAAGACAAGTTAAATTCAATTCCATTTAAATCAACCAAAGTAGCAACAACATTAGCATTTTTACTTAGAATTGAAACTAAAGTATTGATTTTCCACATGACAACCAATCCTCCACTTAAGCCTATAGGACTTACCAAACTACAATTAGAAAAACATAAATCAGAGACAACTTGTTCCACATAGTTATTTTGTTGCTTAGTTTCCATAAGAAAAATGATATCCGGGAGCAAACTCTTAGAAAGCTCCTTAAGATGTCGAACTGCCAGGTCATTTTCCAAGCCTCGGCAGTTCCAAGCTATTGTCCTCATTTTTCTGGAGATGGTACCGGGTCCACCACGCCTCTAATTTCAGCATTTGAGTTGTGTGGAACTGTTGATGTATCAGTATGGTCCCTATTTGTAGAACTTGGACCAGCCTCATCTTCAAACTTACGTTTACTGGAAACCTGGACAATCTCCATTTGGGTAATCTCACCTTCATGTTCTTGTGCTTGCTCAATCACTTCTGGTGCCTCTAGCATTGCATCATTATTCCCAACATCAGGTTCTGCTTCTTCCTCATCCTGAGCATTATCCTGAATTTCTTGAATGATTATGCCATGATGTTCATGCGGTTGAATGAACCTGTTTTGTTGGCAATCTCGCCTTCATGCCTCAGTATTTTGTAAACTTTTTATGATATAATTTATTTGATTTTATATGGAAAAAACTAAAAACCCTTTTGAAATCCGACTAAACTAGTTCACCATTCATTGCCATTCACATAATTATATATACTCCCTCTATTTTTAATTATATGATATTTTAGTGCAAATATTTTGTTTTTAAATAGACAACGTTCTCACATGTCAATGCAATTTTAATTGCAAATTACATATTTCAGGACACATTAATTGAGAAATTTGAATTTACTAAAATACTATTGGTTTAAAATGATAAAAAATGTTCTTCTAAGAAAACAATGCATTTATGAGTACCAATATTTTCTTAATATGTGTAAAAAACTCAAAACATCTTATAATAAAAAGGAACAATTACATTCTAGTGTACCTAAAAGTAAAATATTTACATTCTAGTGTACTTCTTGCTTTTGGTGTATTTTCACTCTCAACAAATACCATTTTGCCCTTATAATGAATGGAGAGAAAAAATAAGTGGTATTGATGTCTTGGTTGATATGATATTTTTATTTTTCATCTTCAATCTTTCAATTCAAACAAATAATAAATTATCAGCAATATGAGAACAATTATAATAAACGTTGTAAGATTGCACATTTCATATAAAGAAGAAAAACAATAGTACTCAGTATGTAATTGTAAGATTGCATTTATGTTGTGGATTTTGCAAAGAAGAAAAACAATAGTAAAACCATTTATGCAAAGAAGAAAAACAATAGTACTCAGTATTAAAGCCAAAATATCTCCCTTTATTTATTACTTGTGGAATTAATTATTCTCTTTTTTATTGAAACTTATAAAATTAGGTTGACCAATAATATATATAAATATAATCAAACATATTTATGTAAGATAATAAAAAGACTAATATATTATGATAATATTCACTATCATTATAATATTCACTATCCTTAAAATTAATATCAAGTTTTGTAGTTTTAAGCAAAGATAAAATGTTATACTAATAATCTTCTTTACATTTCATTATTTTAATCTTAAAATTTATATTTATTTATTTTGATCTCTTGTGTCCTTTTACAAAATCGCTAAAACTAATATCAATATTTTTAAATTTTTTATTATGCTTGTTATTATGTAGTTTCTATTTAAAAGAGCAATACATATTTCTTTTTGTGGGTATTCTATTATTTTAGAAAAGTAATAAAATTTCAATAAGAAAGTTTATGTTAGTTTAATATACTATATTGACACATGTCATAATTTTAATTAAAAATAGCACATGTCACGATCTCATAAATTGCAATGTTGCTTACGTGTCACACTCTTGTGAAACGCGTTCCATTTATATAATAAGATGGTTTGAACTCAAATGTGCAAGGGAAGATTTGGGCTTAGTTATTAAAGTTTTGGATATATCTTTAATTCATTTTTATATCTGTTAAATGAGTTACTAAAATTTTCATAATTTACACATGTCTGTTCTTAAATAGATTATGGTTTTTATGTTTTTAGGTAATATATTTGATGTTGTGGAGTAAATGATTCCATGTTTTGACTAAAAAATAAAATTGCATTATGTTGAAGTAAAATAAATTTATTAGTTATCAATATTCTAGATATGAAGAAATTGACAAATTTAATACAATAGATTTACTTTAAATTTTATAATAAGGGTTTAGAGATGAGTTGACGCGTACAGTAAATACTACTTTAACAGTAAACCGGGTGTGATATACTTTTTTACATTAAACAATAGTTAAGTGTTATTGACTAAACAATAACAAGTTTCTAGATATGATGAGCTTTACAATTTTAGTACAATATATTTACAAAGAAATTTTAATAATAATTTGGAGATGATGTTGCACGTGTGTACAAAATATACCACTTTATCAATAAACAATGTGAGATAGATATGTTTTAAATTAAACAATGGTTTTCGTGACGTATGGAACACCAATAAAAAGTGACGCGTCACTTATAATCATTGGAAGACTAGTATAGAACACCAATAAAAAAGTGACACATGACTTATAACCATTGGAAGACAAGTTTCTTTGACACGTATGAAAAAAACAGTGAGAAGATTATTTTTCTCCTATATAAGAATGCCGAGAGGTTTCTTCTCTATAGAAGATCTACTTCACCTTAGATTTCTTTATTTTCATCTACAACATTTATTTTGCGTTTGAGCTTTCCAGAATCTAGTTAGAGCTTGTTTCTATTTATAGTTAGTTGCGTTTGTGTTAAACAAAAGATTTCTTGAACTTAGTTATATTGATTTATAATATGGTTCTCGAAAAGTTTTACTTTTGCTAGCTTTTTGTATTTTCAAAGTTTTATGCTAAATATCTTTCAGAGAGACAAAAAAAATATTTCTTGAACTATCTGAAAGACGAACTATCGGAGAATTGGAACCTACTAAACATTAACATCATCGTATACGCTTGTTTTTTACATTTGCGTGAACATCTCGAAGATTATTCACACATTCATACATTGTTTGGTGTTAAAGTGGTATTTACTATACACATCTAAATATTCAAATCTTATATACATATTTAATATATAATATAACATCATTTTACTTACGTATATCATTTTATATTATTTTACAATAGAAAAAAATTAAAAATAAATAATATATTCGAAACAAAATCATTTTTAGTGTATTATTCATATTAAATGATAAGATAAATTTTATTTTTAACAAAAAATGATTAAAATCTTACATAATATATTAATATTATCTCATTTAAAAAAATTACATATGTAAAATATAATTATTTTTCTTATAAAAACAAACTTACATAATGAATAATGTATTCTTAAATTTACTTTTAGCATATTAGTTGAAAATTAAATTATAATATAAATAAATAATTTGACATATATTAAAATAAAAATTATATAATATCTTTTCATATCTAGTATTTTTATATTTAAGAAAATTAAATATTTATTCATAAGTAATATAATAAAAATAATGACTAAAATGCCATTAATGAATTAAAAAGTTAAAGACAAAAGATATTATTTTTTGCATATAAAAATAAAATTACATAATAATTCATGTATTATTAAATTGGTTTCTAGCATATTAATTAAAAAAAAATTCTAGAGATATAATTTTCTTACTAAAGTCTAAAATATAAATAAATTAATTGGATAAATATTAAAATATATATTTA
>OVBE01008732.1:0-16824 GCA_900406425.1 Iberis pinnata | reverse complement strand
ATTATATAAGTTTTAATAGATATTTTATGAAGAATTGTTATATATTTATAGAGTTAAAGTATTGTTTGGTTATATGGTTAGTACTAGAATATATTTTAAATAGTGTTTAACTATAAAGATAACAAATTTTTAATTTTTCATTTCCAATATATTAATGATACTTTTTTATTTCTTCATTTAACCAATGGAAAATAATGTAATATTTAACAAACAAAATCTTGTTTTAAAGAAGTTTTTTCTTTTAATATATAGTAAATTGACATCATTACTTGCATTTTTAACACTACTTTTCATCAATATTTCATCAAATTATAAGAGAAAATGTATTTGATATGCGAATAGTGAGACTCAATCCTTGATTTGGTAACAAGACAATAGCGGTAACACAACCAATAAACCAGCGATGATATTAATGATGGTATATGTTCTTTTTATAACATTTTTACTACTTTGATTAGACATCAATAAATATGTTTACATGCGCAAATAATAAATAAAAATAGCATTGTTGGAGATGGATGAACCACTAATTGAACTCTAAAGTATGGTTTATCATTATTTTATTATTTTTGTAAAAGTTTTTCAAATTAAAGTTTGTAGGGTTATTTCTGGATTTAAACTCATCTTAATATCCGTAAGGTTCCAATCTAGATTACATACAACTAGAATAAAAATTCAAATACCAAAGATTTCCAAAACTAGTCCAAAAGTCTAACTACAAAATAAGCTCAAAATGCAAAAGAAACCATAACCCATCATCATAGAACCTAGTGAGGCGTCACCTCAGATATGCAAATCCAACTGAGATATATTTGGTGGCCGAATCGACGAAGAGCCGAGCTACCCATGACACATGACCACCGACGGGGGATACCATAAAAGAAAAAGAGGTTGCAAGTGAAAAATAGAGGCCTCTTTGCCAGTTGAAAAAACACAGACAGAGGAAACTAAGTTGAGTGTCAGAGACATTGCTTTAGCAGCTGTCCGATGCGCCGTCTTCCTCAGGCGGAGAACGTTTTACTGAAACCCCCTGTGTCGTCAAAATACTTTTTCCTCATGCATCGACTAGATTCAAAAGAAACCCATCCCCCTCTTTAACGCTGAGTCACATCGCCAAGTGATCAGTTCGTCGACATCTAGCGGAAGCTTACTACCACTGTTTTATTCCATTGTGATTATGGATTTGGATCTTTGGTTGGAAAAGAACCGGATGAGGGTGAAGTGTCGTGGGTTGACTGTTCCCTTTCGCCACCAAAATCATTGGGAGATCGCAACAAGGGGTGCAAGAGATCGTGGTCAGATGCTGGTGGGCTTTTCAACTTGTCCTTTTTTATGAGAGAAAAAAAGAAAGAGAAAAAACAACATAAATATTTTTTTCCTATCGTTTGTCATTTACCATCCAAAAATCTATTATTATTAATATTTATATGGTTCGTCTCTATTATAGGTTGGCATAAAAACCGATAACCGAATAACCGACCGTAACCGAACCAAAAATTCGGTTTCGGTTAGGGTTTGGATATTCTAACATAACCAAATGGATTTCAATTATACTATCCACTGGTTATCGGTTAGTAACCAAAACCGAACCGATAACCAATGGATAACCAAATAACTAAATATATATATATATATATATAGTATTATTAGAATATTATATATATATATAATGAAATTAAAGATAGAGAATCGTAAACTTCTTTTAGATATAAAATTTTCAAAAATTTATAAATATATAATATTATTAAATTTTTATTAAAAATATATATAATTTTTGGTTTCTAGTAGTTTTTGCTATTATAACTTGAATACTTGATGTTTCTAAGATCATGATTTTTATATTTTTCTTGGTAATTCAGTTATTAATCGGTTAATTTTGTTTTTAATCGGTTATTTTTGGTCTTTATTTGGTTATTTTTGGTTTTTAATCGATTATTTTTTGTTAGTAATCGGTTATATTTTGGTTTTTCATTGGTTATTTTTTGGTTTTTATTCGGTTTTATTCTCGTTCATTCATTGGTTACTAACCGAACCAAACCGAACCGAACCAATAGATATCCGAACTGACCGAAACCAAAATCTCTAAAATAACCGATTGGATACTATATTGTCCTAACCATAATAACCAAAACCGAAAACAACCGAACCGAAACCGAATTGTCATTTGTCTTAACATAAAGTTCTAATCTATATTTAATATTGACAACATGCTTGATTGGAATGTGATTTGGCTTGCCATTTTTTCTTCAGGCCTCGAGTATTAAAAGCACTAGTATGCAATTTTCATTTTGATTCTCGATTATTAGGAGTCTCACGAGATTCAAACTAATTCTGACCATAAAGAAGTAGTGAAACTATTATTTTTCTATTGTGCTAAAGCATGAAAATCTTAGTGAAAGTGTGGAAAACTTAATAACACAATACAATATCCCAACTTAAAAGCACTAAATCCAAATTTTTATTCATAAAAAATCTTGACAAGCTACTTTTACAAATTACACTTGACTAGAATTCTCATAATTCTAAAATGATTCACACAATCTCATATCTCAAACTTCTATGTCGATATAAATTATTAGATGATTATAATTGAGAAATAGATTTTGGTTAAACCGGTTGTTAAGGTACTTAGAGTATTGGTTTACTTCATACTTGTGTATATATAAACTTATGTAAACCACATTCTATTTTAATGAGAATAATCTTTCCTTTTATAAAAGTCAATATTGTATCAGATCGTTTTTCAAAAACACTGCCATTGAAGCGTTGTTCTCTCATTCATCTTCTTCGATTTTGAGCTTAATCCGTACACATTCGAGTTTATCTAAGCTTCAATTCAGCTTCATCTCTTCATTTGGATGGAAATGAGCTCCTTAATAAGCTCAATGTTTATGAATCATCTTCTTTATTTTCTTACTTTCGCGATCAACTTGATCTGCGGT
The DNA here is from genome assembly GCA_900406425.1 of Iberis pinnata. NCBI lineage: Eukaryota > Viridiplantae > Streptophyta > Magnoliopsida > Brassicales > Brassicaceae > Iberis > Iberis pinnata. The sequence goes on along the minus strand of OVBE01008732.1, from coordinate 13,882 downwards.
ATCATCCATTTCGCTTTTCTTTATGTTTTCTTTGATTTTTTGACCTAGGGTTGTTGTTATTTCTTCCTTTTCGGCCCAAAAATTATTCCTTCTTCCATCTTTGATTTGTTGTTCTATATCTCTAATGGCAACGACTGGATCTGATTCTCAAGATTATTCAGTACCACAATTTGGTACTCATTCGATTGATCACTTCAATAATCTGTATTTCTTCATAGTTCATATCATGCAGGGCTTGTACTAGTCTCTGATCATCTTACCTCTAGAGCTGAGTTTCACTCATGGAGACGATCTATATGAATGACACTAAATGTGCGTAACAAATCTATTTTATTGACGGTACAATTCTTAAACCTTTTAATGACCATAGAGATGTGGGTAGTTGTTCTAGGTGCAACGATATGGTGATTACTTGGCTGCTTAATTCTTTATCTAAAACATATGACAGTCCTTACTTTTCATATCTACTGCGAAATACATCTGGAATAATATCAATTCAATATATAAGCAAGACAATGCACTAAGAGTGTTTGAAATTGAACAGAATCTAAGCCATATCCATCAAGGTTCAAGAGATATTAGCACCTACCATACAGATTTTTTCACTCTTTGGGAAGAGTACATAACTTATGTTGATTTACCAACTTGTACTTGTGGCAAGTATCTATGTGATGTTGTTGGTTTATTGGAGAAATTGCAACAAAGAAGTCAAGTATAACAAAGTTCTTGATGGGACTTAATGAGACATACGAATCTACCAGACGTCACATCCTTATGTTGAACCTTATTCAATTGATGAGGTCTACAATATGGTGGCTTAGGATGAAATACATAAAAAATAACTCCTATCACCAAAGTAGATAATGTGGTTTTCCAAACTTCAACTAACAATGATTCTGATAATCAAATATTTGTAGTTGTTGTACAACAAGGTTTTAAACCAAGACATATACCATTATGTACCTATTGTGATCAAATGGGACATATTGTCCAAAAGTGTTTTCGTACCCATGGCTATCAACCAGGACATAGAAATCATCCTAACAAGAGAAACAATACACAACAATCAGCAGAATGCACAGACTCAGACTTCTACTCAAGGATCTTTTCAGAAGCTTATGCACTAGCAAGCTTCTTACAATAAATACAATATTATTGCTAATGTGTCCGTTGGAAATTAGGATTCACTCAGTCTTTCTACTCTCACTTCTTCTCAGGTGCAACAACTCATCCAACAATTACATGTACAAATTAATAGTCCATTTGCAGAAGTGAACCATCAGGTTGTCTCTATAACTGCAAATGGTCATATGACTGTCAAGTTCTGGTATTGTTTCTATTCCTTTCCCTTCATCTAGCCTTGCTTATGAGCATGGTGCTTTCACATTTCAACACCAATGCTTAAACTCTCTTTATAATTCATTACCCTATGGTTCGTGGATAACAAATAGTGGAGCAACAACTCATGTTTGTTGTGATCTATCAAGGTTAAATCAAGTGTCTAATGTTCATGGGGTTATAGTCTCTTTACCTAATGGTATTCGTGTACCCATCAAACATATAGGCACTATCACAGTTAATCAGTCATTAGTTTTACAAAATGTTATGCATGTTCCTGAACTTCACTTCAATCTTGTTAGTGTGAGTAGCTTACTCAAAAACAACAATATTTCTACTCATTTCTTCAGTGCTTTTTGTATTCTTTAGGACCATATTCAGGCCTTGATAATTGATAGAGGATATCTTCACCATGGTCTTTATATTCTAGAGACTAATGATACTACTCACTCTACCAACTTTTGTAGATCCTTGTATGTTGATGGAGACATATGGCATAGTAGGCTTGGTCATCCATCACATCTCAAGTTACAAATTTTATATAGTATTATACATATGCATAAGAAAACTAATTTGGTTCTTCAACATTGTACAATTTTTCCTCTAGCTAAACAAAAGAAATTGCCATTTGTTTCTCATAATCATATATCTAGTGCACTATTTGATCTTGTTCCTTTAGATGTATAGGTCCTTTCTCAAATGAAATAATAGAAGGATACAAATACTTTCTTAATATAGTTGATGATTACACAAGAGTCACTTGGGTTTACATGATGAAGTTTAAATATGATGTTTAACCCTGTTTTCCATTCTTATTAAATACATTCAGACTCAGTTTAGTAAGACTATCAAAATAATTATAAGTGACAATGCACCAAAATTTTAATTTACTAAACTCATTCAAGATGATGTCATGTCTCATCAATTTTCTTGTGCATATACCCATGAACATAATTCAATTGTGGAAAGGAAACATCAACATATTCTAAATGGTGCTCGTGCATTGTTGTTTCAGTCAAATGTTCCTATAGTTCATTGGAGTGCTTGTGTCTTGTGTGCGGTTTTCTTGATAAATAGAACTCCTTCTAAGTTGTTAGAAAAATTGTCACCTTATGAGGCTTTGTTAAATAAGAAACCAGACTATGTTTTCCTCCGTTGCTTTGGTTGTCTCTGCTATGTCTCAACTATTGCTAAGGATAGAAACAAGTTCACTCCACGTGGACGTCCTTGTTTTTTCTTAGGATATCCAGTTGTTGTCAAAGGTTATAAGGTTCTCGATATTGACTCACATGTTATTTTAGTAACTAGAAATGTTATATTCATGAGAAATTTTTGCCTTTTCACACTAATAACACTTCTGTTACTGATTTAGAAATTTTTCATCAACCATTTTACCTTTATCAACTCATTTACTTGATGATATTGCTTCTTTGTTTGGTTCACATGTTTCTTCTCCTTTGGCTAATAATCATGTCGTAGAATATGTTCCTGCATTTCATTTTGACTCACCTAGATTGCATCATACTTCACATATATCTAGTTCCCATATTTCTACAAAGATTGTATCTTCAGGTGCAGGACAGGCTAGATTGATTCCAAAGAGACCAAAACGAACTATCAAGCCTCCATCATACTTATATGAGTATCATTGTTTACTCACACAGACTTCCACTCCACCATTTCATCATATCACTGCATATCCCATTGAGCCAGTTCTCTCTTACTCTACTCTTAATCCCATTTATCAATCTACTGTTTTTTCCTATTCCCATGAGATAAAACCATCAAATTTTAAACAAGCTATGGCTTTTTCAGAGTGGCAAGGGGAAATTAATGAGGAACTCCATGCAATGGAAGTGAAAAAGACATGGAGTGTAGAATCTTTATCACCCGACAAGAATGTTGTGAGATGTAAGTGAGTCTTAGTTGGTGGTACAGTTAAGAGGTACAAGGCCATGCTTATGGCAAACGAATATATCCAACACGATTTTACATACACTTCTTCTCCTGTAGCTAAGCTAGCTAGTATCAAAATTTTACTTAGTTTGGCAGCAATTAAAGGTTGAAGTCTTTGCAAATGAACATCTCAAATGCCTTCCTTCATGGTGAACTAGATGAAGAAATATTCATGAGTTTTCCGTAGGGTTATACTCTAAATTCTGGTACCCTTCCTTCCAATCCCGTGTGCAGATTAAAAAAATTATTTTATGGCTTGAATCAAGCTCCAAGACAGTGATATCGTTGTCTCTCTCAAGTCTTACTTGTTGCTGATTTTACTCAATCTCCAACTGATCACACTTTGTTTGTCAAGGGTACATGTTACGTTTTCACTGTTATTCTTGTTTATGTCGATGACATAATGACAGCTAGCAGTTCTCTTACTGATGTTCAATCTTTAAAGATTCTCTTAGTGCTCAATTCAAGATTAAAGACCTTGGTGATCTCAAATTTTTCCTTGGCTTGGAAATAGCCATAAATCAGAAAGGAATATCCGTTTTTCATATGAGGTATGCTCTTAATCTCCTCGCGGATGTTGGACTCCTTAGATGCAAACCATATTCCACTCTAACGGATCCAAAGGTTCATCTTCGTAAATCTTCGGGAACTTTGTTAGATGATGCAAAGTCGTATCAAAAAATTGTTGGACGTCTCCTATATCTTACGATTACACGTTCGAATATTACATACGTAGTTCATCATCTCATCTCGTTTAGGCCAATTTCTTATTATATGGAAGTCCAAGGCCAAGGTTTTTTTATTCTGCTAATTCTGAATTGTGTCTCAGTGTCTTATATGATGCATATTGGGTAACTTGTGCTGATACAATAAGGTCCATCACAGGTTATTGTGTCTATTGAGGTCAATTTCTTATTATATGGAAGTCCAAGAAAAAAAATGTGGTTAGTCGAAGTATCACATAAGTTGAGTATAAGAGTATGGCTAATGTCACTTGTGAGTTGATTTGGTTACAACAACTTCTCACAGATTAGCAGGTGCAAGTTCAATCTAAAGACAAGTTGTTATGTGACAGTAAATCAGCAATATACATAGCTACTAATCAAGTGTTTCATCAAAGAATGAAACATATTGAATCTGATTGTCACACAGTGAAAGATCAATTGAAGAAAGGATTTCTAACACTCTTTCATGTAACTATTGAAAATCAGCAAGCTAATATATTGACTAAGCCTCTGAAATCGGGTCTTGTTCACTCACTCCTCAACCGTATGTCCATATCAACCCTATATCATCATTCACTACATCTTTGATTCATTGGCTTTAGTGGGGAGGGGGGAGTGTATTAGATGTTTATGATTGAGAAATAGGTTTTGGTTAAACCGGTTGTTAAGGTACTTAGAGAAGTGGTTTACTTCACACTTGTGTATATATAAACTTATGTAAATCACATTTTATTTTAAAGAGAATAATCTTTCCTTTTACAAAAGTCAATGTGGAAATCAACACTAAAATATTAATAAATGAACATTCACCCTTCAAAAACCATTCAAGAATCTCTCATTGTAAAGCAACTAAGAAAGTTAAGCCTAACACCACGATTTTTAGCCTTTTTATAGATAATACAAGATTTCTTAAGACCCTACATCTTTAATTTTCGAGATGTATTCCAAAAAAAAATTTGTTTTTAATATTATTATTTTCTTTGTTGAGAGGTAATTTAAGCAATTCTCCATATTCTTAAACTTATTTCTAAAACAAATCTTTTTTTTGTACGAAGTCACCTTGATTGGTTTGCCTATTTCAGCGAAGTAACTTTTTTTCCCAAATAACAAAGGTTTACAAAGATACAGCCCAAGAAAAGACCCAGATAAAAAAAAACACCCATAAGAGGTTCTAACCATAAAACCAGAAACTTACAAAATTAAGAAAACCGACAAGATAAACGACAATATAAAAGGGTAATAAGGCTCAAATAACAGAGGTAGATCTCTCAGAGAGGAAGAGATTCTTGAGCCACTCAGGATGACTAGAAGCAACATACGAATGCCATTGATTCCTTCTAGTCACACTTTGTGCAATAATATATGCACCTCTGTTCTTGTGTCTTGGTCCCAAAGGATTTCACAACCATGAAACGAGGAAGCCCATGATGATAGCATATCAGTGAAGTGAAGCCAAGAAGCCAGTCATCACATTGGTTAAAAGCATTCACAAGAAGCTTATCTTCCAGGCCAAAGGATACAAAGGAGAAGTGCAGACTTTGCATAGAAGATAAGGCCCATAGCAGAGCTTTGAAATGTGCATCTCTAGACGAGGAGATGTTTGAGAACCCTCAGCGGCTGTGCAAAAGAACTAGTCCTTGATTATCTCTTACTACCCATGCCACTCCCAATTTGTTTGAAGATTTGTGCCAACTAACTCCTATATTACATTTTACCCATGGAAGTTTGGGAGGGAACCAAGCTTTATGTTCCTGGTCTTGGGGAAGAAGGGCATCCAAAATGTTGACTGCATCAAACTCCTAGGCTAAATACCATTCAGCCGAGTTTCCTTGAAATTTTTTAACCGAGTCCCAAGAGTCAAAATCTTTTCTTTCAATGAAGAAAGCATTTATGTTTTTCCAGATGCCCCAAATAATCCATGGAATTGATTTTATAATTGGTTCATGAATCTATGGAGTGGACATTGCTTCTAGGAGGAAGTTCATGTTTGCATACAAGGATGATTGGTGGAAGCCTGGCTTTGGAGAGGGGACATTAGATATGGCACAAATATGTCTAGCTTTTTGACATTGGAATAGGCAGTGGTTAGTGCTTTCTCCCTCAGTACCACAGAAGCTGCAACAATCTGTTATATGAAGCCCTCGTTTGGACATAATGTCAAGAGTTGGGATTGCACCTGATAACACTTTCCAGAAAAATGTTTAATCTTGGGTGGAGCTCTAATGGAACATACCTTTTCTTTTAGAGGGTTAATCGAAGGCCCTTCAGTCTCAAGATTCAGCAGGTCTTTGAACTTTTCCTTAAATGCTCTGATATATCCTGTTTTTACTGAGTAAGCTCATGACTGGTTGTCTTTCCATATGAAGTGATCTGGTCTTCTCAGGTTGGGTTTTATCTTTATTCTGAGGATATCTGCAGGGGAAAAGAGATCTCTAAGAGTATCCTGATTCCAATCATTTGTTCTCTCATCAATGAGGATTTCAACTCTGAGGTCAATATTGATAATGGGTTTTTTGATGAGAGGCATTCTGGTACCATTTCATTGAAGTAATTCATCTTGACAACTTATCTTCCATCCAATTTTAAGTTTTTTTTCTTTCTTGACAGTTGTATGATGCATTTTCTAACCCAAACTTCTAGCTTCACAAAGACTCATCTTCTCCAACTTAGCACGTCATGGCCACATCAACTTCTAGCATACATCTTCTAATCCAAGTAAAACAACTCCAGCATGAATGCATCTTGAGTATGTTTCAAAAAATTACAACTTGTCGATGTCATCTTCAATGGCATATGCAACTCCATGATGTACTTCATAAATATACATTTTATTTTTTTTGTCAAGCAAATATACATCTTATTGATGACTTAGTCAGCAACTGAATTTGCAAGGAAAAATGACATCTCCATTCTTTCTTTTTTTTTTTATCTTAGTTTAACAACTCAAACACACTTTTTTAGTTCCTTCAATTCAACAAAAAAAATTTTCTCATAAATTAAGCAGAGCTTAGTTCGCGTTATTATACATATCTCCCATGTGGGAACCAAAATTCACACTATATATTTCTGTTAGTGAATGAAAAATTGAATAAATTCAACTTTCTCAGAGATCCTGGATTTCTGTGAGTCAAACGTAAATAAGATCAGAATATGAAAATAAATAATGGAAACACGAATTTAAGAATATGAAGAGGGAAAAAAAGTTTCTTATTATGAATCTTATGAACGTGTTACGCTCATGTGATAGCCTCGGACGCAAGAACTGTTGGCGAGTATCCTAGATCTAACAACGGAGACTTTGATAAACCTAGTGGAGTCACAACTCACTAGTAAGAACGGAAAAATAATCTAAAGCCCTAAGTATCTCAGTATGGAAAATTGAACATGTTTGTGCTCTTCCTCCTCATCTCTCTTATATAAACTTCATGGTTGATCCGTCTTCCTTTTCCGTATTCGATTCTTCTACGAAAGTTTTCCTTTTCTGTCTTTGATTTTTCTGCGAAAATATTCCTTTTTCGTATTTCTTTTATTTCTTTATGGCTTGCGGGACAAGTCACGACCGTCATTGCGCTTAGGCTTGCTTCTCATCTGGAATCGTAAGTGAGCCGTTATCGTGTTTAGGCCTTGTTGGGATGTTTTACGGTTTAAGCAATTTTTACGATTCCTATCGGAGAACCAGCCTCTCGTACGATGATACGATGGAAACTTTGTGAAAAGATAATATCAATCGTATAAATGAGATAATGTCGACATTTAAGTTAGCCGTTATTGTTTTATACGATTAAATCTCATACGAAAAGATTATTCGATTCTTTCGCAAGTAGTAGGAAATAATCTTATAGATAAGGTAACTTTGGTGTTTAAGATAACCGAAACTATTTATAAGATTAATTTGGGATTTACACGATAAGAACGAGTTTTACGATTTTTATCGCAGAAGTCTAACGTAAACCCGAAACGATACAAAACAAGAGATTATTTTTCCAAGATGATGTTAACTCGCCAGTTGGCAAGCTGAACATGCCCAGTTCAGCTCGCCGGTTGGTGAACTGAATTTATATGATTGAGATTGCCAACTGGCGAGCTAAACATGCTCAGTTTCGTTCGCAAGTTAGCGACCTAAATGTACGTATTTTCTTTTTTCCATAAACAGTATTCAGAACTAACGCGTTTGTCTAAAGATCGTGATTTACTTGTTGTTGTTCTGAAACATGTTGTCAAGGCCTTTGGTATTTTTTGGATATTGATTTCGAGTATACTAGTATGATCCAACATCGGACATAAGTGAATTATTTTGCCTCGTTAAAACCTTAGTGATAGGAAAAATCAGTGGGACAAAACCTTAACGACTAGGGAAAAAAGAGTACAAAGACAACAACTTAACTACTTTACGACTGTTTATCGCGTTCTTCCGAAGGTGTCGCAGCCTTGTTAGTTTGTTCCATTGATCGATTGGTGCGGTTTGATGTTTGGATTGACGGTTATGAGGCATCGATTTCTTCGTGACTGTTTTTAACCCCAACAGCTAGCCTCCCGGCTTGTAAGAATCATTGGAATGTTCTTGTGAGGTATTTAGTTAGGCAATTTTGGCAAAATTGATGGCTCAAAAGTCTGAAGGTGAATAGTAAAAAACTTCCTTATAAATTTGAGAAGTTACTGTTTCAAACTTCACTTATCCACTTTTCCAAGAAACTTTCAAAGATAGAAAATCTTCACTCTCTCAATCCATTGTTGTTTTCTTAATTTCATTATGAATTCAAATGTGGGAGTTGCTTTGAATGTGTTGCCGTAGATTATTAGCCCCAAAAGCTTACGAATTTAGAATGGAGACGTTGTGTCGAAGATCGAATTTCTCAGACATTCAATCAATACGGAGGAGGTAAAGGCGCATCGGTGCAAAACATGTGGCCTAGAGGCTCCATCTCCCGAGTCATGTTGTCCATCGAGGCCAAAATTCGGCAAAGATGATGCTAGCCTGAGCGATTGCAGGTCTTGACCACTATTCGAGTATTATGCAGAGTCCATTTTTGCTTGCCTAAACACGGGGAAGATTCTTTCTCCCCGCCTCGTGGCTAGTTTACTTGCTACGAGGCTCACCTGCTATATTGCCAACTATAGTTTCCCATTCTAGGAGTTATAGTCAAATTTTTGGATCAACACGTCTTATTGATTAGCCAGATCTCCCCGCGTGGCCTCTAGTATCTCATTGGTGTTTTAGTCCTGAGCTACGAGCGATTACTTGGTAGCATTCTTTCACCCGAGGAGTTCGGGTAAGCAGCTCCAGTATAACCCGGTGCCGCAGAGCAATATGACGGTCATTCAATCGTTCCAATCCAACCTTCATAATTGGAGAAAATTTTCCGTTTTCTTCTTTATAGATAACGCAACTTATTGAAGAAGAATATATCTCCCCTTTTAGGCGTAGATGGGGTCCGAAGGGTACCGCACTCGGATACTTTAATTGTTTCTAGTTTACCATTTTCTAATGTATGTGCCTTTGTTCTTGTTGTACAGTTCCTGATCCACTTCCTTCATTCCCGAAACACCTATTTATTGTTAGATATCTTCTCAGAGGCGGTCCGCTTCATTGGGATCATTTCTCCTTGCAACGAGTTTGTAGCGCTGTTTCTTCTCACAACGCTTGAGCCCCTCCCGACATTATCACAGAAGAAGAGGAAGAAGAACCAGTGATGGAGAACTTTACGCCGTACAAGATGCCTCCCACGAGAGATAGGGAAAGGTCTTCGAGGAATGAGAGCGGCGACTTCAATGTGGGTACTTCTGCCCAATTTTGGGAGAATTACCTCCCGGGGTGTGTTTAAATGACCTTGACGGTCTGAGTCAGGTCTCACTACCATCTTTCAGAGCCGATTTCTTTGACTTTTCGAGTATTACGCCAACTCAACCTTCTGCTACAAAAGGGTTTGTGAGGTCGAAATAGTACGTTGAGGCTTCACGCTTGTGTATGGGAGTTAATCTTTTTCTTATACGATTTCGTTTTCCTCGTATAAATGTTTCTGCTAATTTTCGGTGGTCTTTTGGCAGGGGCTCTATATGATAGACGTAGCTCTCAGGACGGGCGATCTGGAAATTCGATCGGCTCATTTTATGGCTGAAAGACTCAAGGAGGAGAACTCCTATTTGAGGAATGAGATCGAAGATTCAGCGCTGAAACAAGCATCCTAAATTTCCCATGCAATCAAACGTGGTAAACGCAAGGTCACTTTGGTCATGGCAGACCTTTTCGGCTTGATTTGCAGCCAGTTTTGATCGGTTGGATCACGTTCATCTAACTCTTGGGGATCACCATGAATGTCGTGGTTCTGTGGGCACCTAGTATCGTACTATGTATCCTGATTACTTATACGATGTCGAGATGAAAAAGATGTCTAGGTATATGGACAAGTGCGAAAATGCGGAGTCTCTAATCCCTCCGATAGAAGCGGAGATTCGGGAATGCTGGGCCCTGATCCTTGTTTCTCCAGACTCACAGGAAGCTATGTCTATGACACATTGTGAAGAGGAGGCGGTGGACCAAGATCTGAGGTCGCTCAGTGGGTCGTGTTCTGGCCTTTTCAATTTTGGCTCATGAAGAGTGTGGGTTCTTATAAAGGGAGTATATTCCATGTTTTGTTTATGATTTTGGCTGAGTGTGACTGTTTTTAGTTAAGTAGGATCGGCCGTAAGTGGCTCTGAATCCCTATCGCCTTGCGGCTTTATGTAAGTTACATTATATGAATATACGATTAATTGTTTGTATCTTGTTCTCTGATGGTCGCTTTGTCCGCTTATCCGTTTTGGATTCGAATTTTTGAATAATATGTATTTTGAGTCTTATGGACTTACGTAAGTGAACGATGAGACGAATTTAGAGATCTCGTATTGATTAGATACTATATATGGAGATGTTAAAGACAAGTGTGATGGGTTTAGGGAAAGATGTTAGAGGGCGAGCAGTGACTATCCTAACTTACGTATCTCGTTTGTGATTTCAAGTTGATTCCATTTTGATATTAGAGTCTGCGATAAACTCGCATCGAGCGAGAACCGAGCATCTCTCTGAAGATATTTTTTACGTCGTTCGGAAGTGTTGATCAAAATTTTGGTTAGTATAGCGCTTTTATCTTTGTGTCGGATGTATGAGAACCGATCTTACGAAAGGTTAGGTGACTAGTACGTCCATCGGGTTCGATATATGAGCGAGTGTCTGCTCATTTTGGTTTTAAAGTCTGCCTTGACTGCGTTTGTACGAGTTTGGAAGTTTGTTTTCGGAAGTTTGCGACGTCTCGCTTTTTCCCAAAATTATTTTTTTGCTTGGTGATTTTACGTTTAGGATGTGTTTGAGAAATTTTCCTGCGATTTGTCGAAAGGCGTGTCCGTCCTTGTGAATGAGGAAAAAGCTTAGTTGAATTTTGTTAAGGAATAATGTTCGTATGATTCCAATTTTTGGGTTGTACGAAGTTTTTTGTTGTTACTTGTATATTCTTTTATTGAATATGTTTGAGATGTAAAGAGATATAAGAAATTTCTAAGTAAGGATGCAATTTTCTTATTTCGGAAAAATTTCAAATATAGCGAGTACGAAAACGTATATAATTAAAAATATGGGAGTCTACGACTATACGTATACGTATCCACTCCCTCCTTTTTTCGAGAGGGGAAAGCTGCACTTTTCTCGCGAAAATTTGCTTACGTACCCTTTTTAGGGATCAAGCCGTCTGTAGTTCAGTTTGTTGTCGTTAGTGTTTTACTCGCTTGGCGATGTTGCGTTGTCCGTTTTAGCTACAGTGGCTACAATTGGATCGATGACATTTTTAGGCGTAGGTTGTGCCATTATGTCCGGGATGTTGGGCTCGAAGGTGTGATCGCCTTCTTTAGGTTGATCCATTTCTCGAGTTGACGAATCTGTTTTGTCTTTTTTGAAGCATTTTTATCTTTTTCCGAAATGATTTCGGTCAGCGGCTGAGTTGTCTTCGCTCATTTGGGTCTGATTACTTGTGTCATTGCGACCCATCTCAGTTTGTACTTGGCTAGGAAGCATTTGACTGTTTTTGGTATCCCTAGATTGGGGATATTCCATAAGGGGTCGGGAATTTGATTCCTAAGTGGTATGTTGACAAGAATCCTTGCATGGATTTTATCCAAGGTGTTCCCATAATCATGTTGTAGATAGCAGGATGGTCAACTACCGCAAAATCGACAATTTCCGTGATCACTTTGGCTACGAATAGGAGTTGAATCGATCTGAGAGTCATGGTTGTCATTCCAGAGAAGCCAGTGAGCGGTTTTGGCGTGGGCATGACTTCAGATAACTTAATTTTTATTCTATTTAGAGTACCATGGAAGATTACATTTATGGTACTCCCTGTGTCGACGAGGATTCTTGCGACTTCAAGGTCTCTTATGACGTGATGGATTATGAGGGGTTCGTTCTGTGGTGTGTCGATTCCGATGATTTCACTTTCCTAAAAAATGATCGAGTTATTCGATGAATAGGAAGACGTGAAGAGGAAATGAGCAGGCCAGTTGGCGCTCGATTCAGCTTTGTGGTGATAGTCTTTTATTGCGGAGACGCTATCTTGACAGTATTGCGATCCTCTGATAATCATGTTTACTCAGCGACGATTGACGTTGCAACCTTTATCTTCCGAACCTCTTTCGTGTTTTCCCTCTGTTTAAGTACCTTGAGGTGCATTGGCGTCTGGTGGCGCTTGATCGGGCCTAGGTGGCCGATCAGTTTCTCTGATGAGATCTTATATGCTGGGCACTTCCGACATTTCCCCTACGAGTAGTTTTTTCGTAAGCCTAGCTCCAAGAACTTTACAGTTCGCCATGGAGTGACCCTTTGTTTGGTGGAACACGCAGAAGGTGTTTTTGTCGTAAGAGTTGTTCCGAGTCTAGGTATTACTTGATTTCATTCCTTGTTCGGACGACTGGTTTATTTCATATTTATGCGCGCTTTGTAGATCCTCTCCCTCGTGATGGACGAAGTTTTTTCTGTTTTGGCTTTTGCTCGGAAGGAGCGTTTTTTGCGGGTGCATTTTCTGGCTTATGTTTTTGTAACAAAATTTTCATCTCTTCTTCGATGATCATAAAGTGTGTGGTCTTATGAAGAGAATCCTAGATCGTATGTGGTTTTTCGCAGGAGATCCACTTTCTGAATTTAGACTTGTACAAGAGATATTTTCAGAGCGAGTCTCGACATCATGATCTTGAATCGTCATGAAATCTCGAAGGGATTCATCTTCCCTTTGAAACAAACTCCATAGATCAACTTTGGAAGTTTCCCTACCCATAAACATGGAGTACTGTTTGAGGAATTCCAAAGAGACTCGTCAGAACTTTATGATGGAGTTGTGTTTTAGCCAAGAGAACCATTCGAGAGCCGCTCCATGGAGATGTTCGACGAAAAAGAGACAGAAGACTGCAATTTTTTTTCCTTCCTTGAGCTTGGATCTTTCCATCGCGATCTGAAAGGTTTGCAGGTGAGCTTTCGGATCAGTGGCTCCATCGTACATTAGAAATTTTATTTTCCCGGGATCAGAAATTTGCGCCTTAGTTATACGGGCTGTAAATAGGGTTTTCCGAGCCTCTTCAAGGAGTCGATTGATCTCGGGTGCCTGATATTACTCAGTTTTAACNGAGTGTTTTCATTGCATATTTGGTAGAATTTCAGTGTTTTAGGTGTTCGGGTCGAATCAGAGCAAAACGATGCATTTCAGAAGTTTTTCAGAAGATTTCATAAGTGCCAGAAGAAGTGCTCGATCGAGCACAATAGAGAACGATCGAGCAGATGATAAACGTTATGCACGATCGAGCAAAAGTTCCTGGAAAAATCCGGAGATGAAGATCGATCGGGCAAA